>CANNZV010000658.1:950699-977000 GCA_947561585.1 Caprella mutica
TTTTATTATGTTCATATAATTTTACTATGTTCATATAATTTTATTATGTTCAAATAATTTTATTATGTTCAAATAATTTTATTATGTTCAAATAATTTTATTATGTTCATATAATTTTATTATGTTCATATAATTTTATTATGTTCATATAATTTTATTATGTTCATATAATTATATTATGTTCATATAATTTTATTATGTTCAAATAATTGTTTCAAGTTCAAATAATTTTATTATGTTCAAATAATTTTATTATGTTCAAATAATTTTATTATGTTCATATAATTTTATTATGTTCATATAATTTTATTATGTTCATATAATTTTATTATGTTCATATAATTTTATTATGTTCATATAATTATTTTTATATATTTATTAATGATTTAATATAATTATATGAATATTCAATGCACTCGTACGCCTATTTCTTTTATTAGATTCCAAATGATTATGTTCTTGCTTCATTACAATATTATAGCTCTTTTTTCTAACTATTCTCTCCATTATTTTAAATTGAATTGTTAAGATCCATTGCGAAGACTAAATAAGGTCTCCATTCATTACTATGCTCAGCCTCAACAGTCTGCTTTAGATGCTAAAAAATAGGCCAACTACATTTATCCATCTTAATTAAATTCAAATCTTCTGCCCGATAATAATCAACTTTTTACTCATATTCCCATTCAATTTATTTAATTATGTTACTTCCTACTTGGTACACTCAATGACTATTTATTTTCGAGATATTAAAAATAAAATAAGATTCTTTATTCAATTGTTAAAATATATAAGTAATATAACTTATATATATAGTTCGTATTTATTATAGGAACTTTGACATTTTAAGATTGTATTTCTCATTTTTTGAAAGATTTTTTCAATATTTTTAATTTGTCGCTAGTTGATGCAGGTTATTCCCCCCACTTTTATCTAATGTTCTCCCACTTCTCTCCCCCAGGTTTCAGATCCTGTTCCCCCAATCCGTGCAAAAATGGGGGAGAATGCGCTTCCGATGGTAGAGGAGAATCTTATTGCCAGTGAGTAACTATTTAAGATTTTTTTTATTAATTTCACAAGTTTTTTTTACTTATATAGGTGCTTGTCTGCTTGAGTTCTATGTATATTTGTATACTTTTTTATCAATAAATATTATCATTACTTTCATTATCATATCTGCTTTGTTAAAACGTGGATATTTTAAAAATTAGTCACCTAAGTAAATAATATACATATTTTAAATTTGATAAACTAACAAAACATAATTTTTGTACTTTTTTTTCATCTGTTTTAGTCACATTAGTGTAAATTACGAATTATCGTTCAGTTTCACATCTTCGGTCATATTATAAGAAACGATATAATAATAATAAAGAGTTTATTTTAATTGGTATCGATGATACTTGCAGGTATCATGGATACCAATAAAGATATTATAGTTTTTTCTTATATTTCTGAAGATGTGAAACTGACCAATAATTCGTAACTAAAATGAAATACTTTTGACGCAATAGGACGATGCACTCTCACTGTTCTTTTTTATTCCTGCATAGCTCTTATTATACATTGCACATCTGTTAGTCCTATTACTGGTATTTGCTCTGTGGCTCATCCTACCACATATTGCACATGCATGCCTAGCAGATGGTAAGCGAGGCCAGAAAGCTACTCCGTGCTGAAATCTGAACATCCATTTTTTTCTAACCTCTTCCAGCGAAATAATTTACTCTTAGATATAACTTGTCTGTGAGCATGAATAGTAATGTATTCTTTTAAATTATGTTTTATTTAACTCCACAGACAATGACATCATGCATTTCTAACACCTCTTGTTAGTCTTATTCGTTTGAGTGTGTTGGCGCCAATTGACAATGTGTATCTACAATAACATTTACTGTACACTTTATGCACTTTGAACCTCTACGTCAAACCACGGTGTGAATGTCATGTTACGTTTATTGTCTTATATCAGTAGTATATTTCTAGTGATTCATCGACTATTAGAAAATTTAAAGTAATGTGCTCGTTGCCTATTAAAATATCAGTCTAGTTTAATTACAAATAGCTGATAACGCTAGAACTACCAATCTGTCAATTTGACTGGTTTTTACTTTTCAAACATTTGTATCTCATGAATTATTATTGGTAGATACTTGATTTATTACAATTATGGTTATTTTAATTGGTACCCATAAGTGTCTCCTATGAAAAATATGAATAAGTTCAACTATCTACCAATACTAATTTATGAGATACAAATGTTTGAAAAGTAGAAAGCAGTCAAATTGACTGTTTGGTAGTTAGTTCTAGTGTTGAGGCAGTGTCTAGTCTGGACACTCTGTACGGTATGTGTGTTTTTTCTCGTGTGTCCCTGAAGACTGTGCTATCTGTACTATACTGGTAGGATAGTGCCTGTAGCAGTCCCTTGAGTACATAAGAGATACCTCTGTACTTTGAGTACATAAGTACATACCTCTGTACTTTGAGTACATACCTCTGTGCTTTGAGTACATAAGTACATGCCTCTGTACTTTGAGTACATAAGTAAATAGCTAAGTACTTTTGAGTACATAAGTACATAGCTAAGTACTTTGAGTACATAAGTACATACCTCTGTACTTTGAGTACATACCTCTGTGCTTTGAGTACATACGTACATACCTCTGTACTTTGAGTACATAAGTACATAGCTAAGTACTTTTGAGTACATAAGTACATAGCTAAGTACTTTGAGTACATAAGTACATAGCTAAGTACTTTGAGTACATAAGTACATAGCTAAGTACTTTTGAGTACATAAGTACATAGCTAAGTACTTTTGAGTACATAAGTACATAGCTAAGTACTTTGAGTACATAAGTACACAGCTAAGTACTTTTGAGTACATAAGTACATAGCTAAGTACATAAGCACATAGCTAAGTACTTTGATGATATAAGTACATAGCTAAGTACTTAGATGATATAAGTACATTGCTAAGTACTTTGATGATATAAGTACATAGCTAAGTACTTTGATGATATAAGTACATAGCTAAGTACTTTGATGATATAAGTACATAGCTAAGTACTTTGATGATATAAGTACTTACCTAAGTACTTTGTTTCAGTCGCTAAAGTACTTAAAATATATATCATTGTACTTTTAGAAGTACTGTTCTCATTGCTATTTTTTATAATAATTGTGCAATCTCATTTCACTTTAGTTTCTCATGTTCTTTTCTTTATTTCCAATATATATGTGACAATAGCCAGCACACAATGGCCATGTTATTGTAGGCCTAAGAGTCTGCCGCAACAATAGCTTTATTATTGCCACACTGCAGGCAAGATGTGACATTGGGACAATATTGCCTTACATCTGGTCACGCCGTCTCTTTTTCGGGTATGGGTGCATTCGAAAGAGTTAGTTGCTTTGAATGGTATTGGTTAGAGTAACTTGTAAAGATGGATGCAACTAAAGTTAAAAGAATTATACAGTTCTTAAATAAGCCCCTTTATAAGTTCCAACAATAGTAGCTGGATCTTTTCGGGTACTAATATAGTTTAATTACCCTCTTGTTTACCAGACTTAGTTTGAAAATGACATACTTTATGCAAATAACTTGTTATTTATTATTTAAAAAATGTTATGTTTCTAAATTTTAGTTCTTTTTTTCAGAGCGATAAGTAGCCAAACTTGAATAATCAATATAATAATTGTTATTTACCAACTGCATTACCCTCAGTAGCTAGTGTATATACCCTCTCAGTTATTTCCTCTCATGTGTAACACATGTTGGTTACCAAACGAATGCATGTTTGTCCCATGAAAAGGGGTATGTGTGTATTGTATCCGCTGTTTAGTGAATAGCTTCTAATCAATTTATTTTCATATCATTTATGTCTTATTAATAGTACATATCTTATATGGCAGTCATTTATCTCTACAACTTTTAATCTTTGACCGATATTTGGACATCCGGAATAAAAGATTGTAATTTATTTTGTGAATTGGACTATGTACACTATAGCATGGATATTAACTATAAATATTCCACTATAGCTACATATAGAAGAAGTATATAAATATTCCACTACAACGATATAAGTGATGTTCGGAATATAGTTTGAATACTCACTTCTATCTAAATGTTCAATCACTATATATTTCCTAGTGTTCATTTGTTATAGACTTAGGGTTGTGACAATATGCGTTTAAAATCATAGATGCCGAAAATATTATAGACGAAATGACCTGAAATGGTGTTCTATATACAGCTGATTTAGAATGATTCAATTCTCTTTATTCCTCACAGTCTATAATATTTTCGAGGTCTATGATTTTAAGCGCATATTGTCACAACCCTAGTTATAATACTAGTAGTGAGACGAGAAGTTCACGTTAGTATGGTCTATTTGTCACATCTGGTTACCATTATTGTGTTAGGTGAAGTGGCAAAGTGACTGAGTGCATATGGTAGCTCTTAAGTCTTATACCTCTACTAAATTAATTAACTTGTTGTGTCTATAGTATCTAGTGACTATTTAGTTAAGGCATGGTGAGGTTTCTTATTTCTATACTAGAGTATATTGTTATTATTTTTTTTACATTTTTAGTTTGAATCTTTATAATTTTTTTGTAAGAAGACAATATTTTTACATTAAAAATTTTTGATTTTCATAATTTTAAAACTATCAATGACCTTTATTTATAATTTATTGATCATCCTTTATATTTGCTACTGTTCATCTCCCTCCCTCCCGCAATTCATTCCGAGTGTAATGCATCACTCTTTGTTTACAGTTGTTGCTATCGTTGTTATTGTTCACCCTGTTGCAGAGTTTGTCCACAAACAATTAACATCAGTGGGCTCTGATTTGGTCCATTGGCTAGGGGGGGGGGGGGGGGGGGCACCAGTCACAGTAAAACCACCAGTTACACTATCCTTTGTAACTATAAGGAGACAGTTTAAATATTTAAAATTACTTCTTGGCAAAAATATTAATGTTTATAATGAAGAAAATGTTCTAATTTTCCAATATATATGATAATAGAAGTTACCCTTTTTGGTGTTCAAAGTAGTGACATGTTTTTGTTACTGATGGTACTCACCACTTCAGGACAGAGCTATCACGTTACCATTTTCTCTGCCCCTTTGTTGTAACCACAGCATTTTTGATGGGCAGACACTCTAGTGGATTTTGATTTGCAGTGAATACCTCATTGTCGGTCTATTGATTTCGTATCTACATATGTCTTGCTCATTTTTTTCGGACACTTTTTTTTTCTTTGATTTCATTGTTTGGAGATCGATACGAATTTTGATCGTCAGTAGCGATTTAATAAATAGTAAGCGAATAGAATGAACTGTTCTTTATATTATGTGTTCGAAATATATATAACTTGTTTAGATTTATAACAATCACTTTCAACTCACCTAAGGACTATTCCATATTTTCGGACACGTTAGATATAAATGTATATTATAAGTTCTCTTACTTAGACGAAAATGTGGAACCGTTCGATAACTCGGAACTTACCCTACTTCTTTCCATGGTAGTACTTTGAGTGCGTTCTTCAGCCAACAATCTGAAGCTTGTTTCCGTCTGTGTGTTGTGCTTGGTCAGCAAAAAGAAACGCTTGCTCAGCAGAATGAGGCGCCTATGTCTTGTGAGAAATTAATACTTTGCACTCGTCTGAGCAAGGGTGCTAATAAATGTCTATTATATTTAAATTTATTAAATAAATTACTTACATATTTGCATGATTGTATGTTAGAAGAATTGTTATTTTATTAGTAACTTTTGTTCATTACACTAATAGTGCAGAAATAAGACGACACATATTTATATTGGTTTGTAATGTGGTTCAATTTATACTTTTCATTTATAATTATTTCAATCTTTAAAAAATGGTAATATTACCTACTGTTACTAAGAGATGGTAGAACTACGCACCAGACTACCATACATACCCTCCATTACCATTCTAGCATATAGAATATTGATGTGTACAGTCTGCATGGCTACATCTACACCATTGTTACGTTAGGAGTGATATGCTTTGTGAGAGTGACTGTACTTGCCCAGGGCAGAGAGGCGTCCGTAGCCTAGGGTTAGACCCTTTACCTTCTTTGTACCTACACTCGTGTGCTATGGCTCATGTGATATATAACTTAGCAAATCTCTATACCATTCTGTTATGAAGGTGAAATAATGTGTTGTATATATGTAGTTACTATTTATATAGAATTGTCTATTGTAATTACTTATTGATATATCTTAGACTATTATATTATTACTTATTGAGATATCTCAAAGATATTCTATTGTATTTTAATTACTTATTGAGTTTGATTAACATCTTCAGTTGTTTTTTGTAGTTTTTTATCGAATATTTTTCCACGTGACTCTCTAAACATCTTTTTTCCTTTTGGGATTACCTAACCATTCATTACCTGTCTGAATTACCTTCCCAACTGTACGAGCTCTGATTATTTCTTTACGCAATCTCTCTGCCCGAGACTCTGTTTCATACTTTGTCGAAATGGTATTCAGTGAAATAGTGTCTCTAGACAATGAGACTATCGGTCCCCTTTGTCTCCCTGTTCTAATTATCCAAAGGGGGGGGGGGGGGGAGGGGTGATTCTTTTTCTGGAAGGTGTCAATAAATTGAAGCAGCGTTGGTTGGCACTAATATCTGCCAAAATATTTTTCTTTGGACGGGAGAAAGTGAGTGGCTGGTGATGATGCGCTAGGAGCTTTTTGCTTTTAGCGCACAGGGCAGTCCGTGTCTGTTCATATAATACTAAGTTTAGTAAAGTATAAAATATGGAAACTTTAATACCTGCTCTTATTCACTCCAACCAATAAAAGTACATTCTATCTTGTACTTAGTGTGAGTGCGTATGTTTGTTCGTTCGTCTCTTGTTACTTTCCTGGACACTCATCTTCACCCCTCTCCCCCCCCATACCCACTGGACCCCAAACACAATACCCCCCTCCACCCCTCTCCCCCTCCAATCGTGACCTGCTGATGTGCCAAACTTCCTTCCCTCGCTTCACATCTTCGACTGTGTGGTTGAGAAACACCACAGTAAAGGGGTAGTGCACCATTCTGCACCACAATATAGGGGTAGTGCACCATTCTGCACCACAATAAAAGGGTAGTGCACCATTCTGCACCACAATAAAGAGGCAGTGCACCATTCTAAACCACAATAAAGGGGTAGTGCACCATCCTGATAGGTACTCTCGGTACCACTTTCAAGTACCTCCTTACTAATAAATTACTCCTCTTGCTAATTTTACAGAACTGAATTAAAAAAAACTAACATTTTTCTTCAACCAAGAAACTTTGGATCACATCCTTTACAAAAACATCTTTCGAATTGTCCGTACTTTTCAGTTAATTAATTTCATCAGTAGTTTCCCATTGATTCTATAAAGCCTTAACTAATCATATTAAAAGATATCCTGTCGCTTTGGCAGACTGTAACTGTTATCCTGTCGCTTTGGCAGACTGTAACTGTTATACTGTCGCTTTGGCAGACTGTAACTGTTATCCTGTCGCTTTGGCAGACTGTAACTGTTATCCTGTCGCTTTGGCAGACTGTAACTGTTATCCTGTCGCTTTGGCAGACTGTAACTGTTATCCTGTCGCTTTGGCAGACTGTAACTGTTATCCTGTCGCTTTGGCAGACTGTAACTGTTATCCTGTCGCTTTGGCAGACTGTAACTGTTATCCTGTCGCTTTGGCAGACTGTAACTGTTATCCTGTCGCTTTGGCAGACTGTAACTGTTATCATGTCGCTTTGGCAGACTGTAACTGTTATCCTGCCGCTTTGGCAGACTGTAACTGTTATCCTGTCGCTTTGGCAGACTGTAACTGTTATCCTGTCGCTTTGGCAGACTGTAACTGTTATCCTGTCGCTTTGGCAGACTGTAACTGTTATCCTGTCGCTTTGGCAGACTGTAACTGTTATCCTGTCGCTTTGGCAGACTGTAACTGTTATCCTGTCGCTTTGGCAGACTGTAACTGTTATCCTGTCGCTTTGGCAGACTGTAACTGTTATCCTGTCGCTTTGGCAGACTGTAACTGTTATCCTGCCGCGTTGGCAGACTGTAACTGTTATCCTGCCGCTTTGGCAGACTGTAACTGTTATCCTGCCGCTTTGAAAGACTTTACCTGTTATCCTGCCGCTTTGGCAGACTGTAACTGTTATCCTGCTGCTTTGGTAGACTGTAACTGTTATCCTGCCGCTTTGGCAGACTGTAACTGTTATCCTGCCGCTTTGGCAGACTGTAACTGTTATCCTGCCGCTTTGGCAGACTGTAACTGTTATCCTGCCGCTTTGAAAGACTTTACCTGTTATCCTGCCGCTTTGGCAGACTGTAACTGTTATCCTGTCGCTTTGGCAGACTGTAACTGTTATCCTGTCGCTTTGGCAGACTGTAACTGTTATCCTGCCGCTTTGGCAGACTGTAACTGTTATCCTGCCGCTTTGGCAGACTGTAACTGTTATCCTGCCGCTTTGAAAGACTTTACCTGTTATCCTGCCGCTTTGGCAGACTGTAACTGTTATCCTGCCGCTTTGGCAGACTGTAACTGTTATCCTGCCGCTTTGGCAGACTGTAACTGTTATCCTGCCGCTTTGGCAGACTGTAACTGTTATCCTGCCGCTTTGAAAGACTTTACCTGTTATCCTGCTGCTTTGGCAGACTGTAACTGTTATCCTGCCGCTTTGAAAGACTTTACCTGTTATCCTGCCGCTTTGGCAGACTGTAACTGTTATCCTGCCGCTTTGAAAGACTTTACCTGTTATCCTGCCGCTTTGGCAGACTGTAACTGTTATCCTGCCGCTTTGAAAGACTTTACCTGTTATCCTGCCGCTTTGGCAGACTGTAACTGTTATCCTGCCGCTTTGGCAGACTGTTACTGTTATATCACGAAAGTGCAGACCATGTCCTTGCAGGCAGTACTCACATTCACCATGTACTCACTCATCCGATTGTGCTGAGTCACCCTCATGAATACGTCAATGAGTAAGAGAAAAAAAGAGCCATTTCTCAGATTTGACTTTTTGTGTAATTTATTAGACATTCGGCTTTCACAATGGAAAGGCATTTGTTGCCTTGGTAAAATACTTGATCTATCTATCTGCTGGCTAATTTCTAATGGTGTAATTTATTCGAACAGTCTTTTGTGTCGTTACTTGGACTATTACTAACGATAATGAGTGTTGCTGTCGTCTGGTGGAAGATGAGAAGGTTAACGTGTTCTATCCTTGTCTGGCCTGTAAACTAGAGACTGTAAACTAGAGACTAGTCAATGGCTACTTTATAGTAAGTTACAAATTATTGGTCAGTTTCACATCTTCGATAACATAAGAAAAAACGATATAATTATAATTTATTTTTTATCTTAATTAATATTATATAGTTTTTTTCTTATATGACCGAAGATGTGGAACTGACCGATAATTTGTAATTTACCCTGCTTGATTTATATCTTATCTATTTACCCCATTCTATTGGTATATTACTCAATGGTTGAAATGTGGTTTTAATTGTTTGCCTATTACCTGCGTTATATCAACCCTTTGTTGAATTACTGGTAATAGTTTGAATCAACGTACCGGCATTATTTACAATTTTATCCATTGGTTGAACTGACCAGTTTAACTGTATTGGGATTTAGTGTATTGGAATTGGGATGTAGTTTGGTGGAAAGAAATCACACTGCCATGGGACTTCCGGTGGCTACCATTTACATAATGTGAATGGGGGCAGTAAGATTCTAGAATCTATTAATGATTAATCAATTGACCACCTTTTTAGACTTATTTTATTGTGTAAAATGTGATTAGTCAATTCACTAACCTTTTAGATTTACTTAATTGGGTAAAATGTATGTGATTATTATGAGGAGAGATGGTTTCTCAGGTTATTTTTCAGTGATCCTCACGCACGCAGGTGGAGGCTAACGTAACCCCTCCCCCTCTCCCCCCGCCTCATCGGACCCATCCGTAACTACGTCCGTTGCGCCAGCGATAGGCTCCACAATAAGCCTAATTTGAGTGTTAGTCTGTCCGTACATACCTGGTGACTCTCTGCCTACTTATAGTCTCTGGCAGCTGCGTAAATATGTAACTAATTGCTATTATTCATATCAACGCTTTGAATTAACGGAGATTTATAATGTTAAAGGAAACAAAATCTAATTTTAATGTAATTGAAAAAAAAAATCACATGGTTCATGTCACTGTTGGTTCAATAAAATAATTCAAATTAGATAAATAATTCAAATTTTGATGTGAAGAAAATAAAATAGTTTATATCACAGTTGGATTAGTATATTAATTCAACTAAGATAACTAATTATAGTAACTACTCTTTGAATATAGCAATTTACTGAATGGTAAATAATTGAAGTTTGTACATGCATTCAATGACTGTAGTTAAAATAAGTAACCTTTATTTTCTTTGTGAAAGTTAGATCTTTAGAGTAAAGTTCTCCGGATATGTTCCTTTTAACTAATCAGTTGAAGCGTGAATTAGTCATTGCTATATGTTGAACTGAAGTGCTCTGGAAATGTTCATGTACCTTACTATGTACCTTTGAATGTGTACCTAGGCTATGTATTGACAAACATTGTAAAGGGAACATCATGTAGAAAGAATTAGCTTCTTGGTTTCTTTTGAGACGTAGAAACTGTTAGATTTGTTTCTATCTAAAGCTGGCAAGCATCAAGAAATGCATGAATTGCCTAACTAGTTAGTATAGTTCATTGTCTACCGAGACAGGCAATAAATAATATAGCTAAGACTTCAACACATTCGTCATGTAAAGATAGCATCTGTAGGTACTCTACCCTGTTATATTTTCACTATTAGCCCTCTACAAAATATCTGTAACAATAGGGGGAGTACTCGAGTTTTTGATCGGTTCCACATTTTCGGACACGTTAGAAGAAAGTATATATTATTAGGGTAAGTTGTTAATTATCGGTCAGTTCCACATTTTCGTACACGTAAGAAAAAACGATATAATAAAAATTAAAAAAATATTATTATATCGTTTTTTCTAACGTGTACGAAAATGTGGGAGTGACCGATAATTAAGAACTTACCCTAATTATTTTATACATGATAGATATATTTTGTTATTGAATGTTTTTGTGTATCTCATTAGACTCTTCTTCTCTTAATATTAATAAATATCAATATATTCTATAGATGCTACTTTAAGAGATACAAGTTTTCCTTTGATAGTATCTTTATTACCACATTTCCTATGTTAATTAACTAATATCTTTGCTACCCCAAAGTCAACTAATAAATTACCACTTATTCCTAATATTTATAGCGCCAGACCACAGTTTATATTCTGTACCCACTATATCCAGTCGTGATGGTTATAGTACTTATATAGGAACCATTACTCTTATAGGTTATAGCCATATCGCCTGTAGTGTGCACTATACAGGGACTGATGCCTATATTATAGAGCTACAATTTTTAAATTATATTGATTTAATTTAATATAGTTTTTAGGTTTAAATTTCAGTAATGGTTGGGTTAAAATTTCAGTAGTTTTTCGGTTTAATTTTATATAATTGAAATTTTCACTACACCAATAGTTTTTAGGTTAGATGTTCAATAGTATTTTAAGTATCTACAGTATACTGCAACGTACTCTACACCAGCTCCATACCTGTGACCATGGTATTTATTATAGCTTAACCACTGTGGTTGGTAGTAGCAAAATAAAGTCCATTGTACCAGTTTAAAGCATGTGTGCTGAATATACTTTAGGAGTGGGTGCCTATATGTAAAATCTCTGTATTGCGCTCTTTGTCAGGGAATTTTATGAATATATATTTTATATATTTCTTCTATTCGTGTTGCTATAAATTGTTACCTGGCCATTATATTGCATGGCATCATTTATCTGATAAAAAATATGTGAATATTTTCTTGAACATAGGTGATTATTATATTTCCTGTCAATAGAATTCTGATTAAAAGAAATTAATATTCACATAATAAGTCGCATGTTTTGACATCAGTGCATTCTACTTTGCCATGTAGGGTAAGTTACGAATTATCGGTTGGTTTCACATCTTCGGTCATATAAGAAAAACTATATACAATTATATGACCGAAGTTGTGTTACTGACCGCTAATTCGTATTTTCTCATATAGCTGCATTTAATGTTGTTCGTACAGCTTACCTGAGTAGGTGACGGAGCTTCTTTTCTGCGGTAAAAACACCCTATTGCTCTCATGAGAAAAAACTTCATATATCGAGACTATAAATAAGATATGGTTAAAATGTGGCCACATGTGGGCACTGATTTTATAACTTCTTGCCTAGATCTATCTACAGGTATGTGTTGAGAATATATATCTAGTAGATATGGAATCTTTATTACTTTATTGGCTGCGTGACATGAATTTTTATTAATTTTCTCTGATACTATATAAATGTTATATTTCTAAAAAAAAAAATTCAAAGCGATATAGCCAAACTTGGCCGGAAGCTCTATAATCAATATAATACTATATACTATACGATATAATAATATACTCTACATACAATATGAAATCATGCCTATTTACAGTATTAACTGTTTCACGTTGCTCTGTTCTCTTTAAGAGTTTCACCATATGACATATCATTCTCTATCACAATTGCCCAATCAATGATCTAAATATCATTAGAATGGAGGGGGGGGGGGGTATGATGCCTTATATACCAACTCCACCTAACCACCTGAAATAAAATGCCTTAACTATTTTGTATATCATCGTGATTAAATATTGAAAAACTAATCTTATTTCTTATTTAATAATGTTTTTTGTAATATTAGATATAAATAATTAAATATTGAAAAATTAATTTTTATTTCTTATTTAATGTTTTTTGTAATATCAGTGTTGTTTGAATGCTTTCTGTACTCATTATATAATGAGCTGTTGATGCTCTGAATGTTCTACCAGCGTGTTCACATGTCAGGGGTTTGGCAGACCTCTTGATATGTGGTTTGATTTCCTACACCTCGGGCCTGTGGTTATACCTATACCCTTAATTACACCTTTACATGTTTATATTCTACTTATACCCTCAATTACACCAATTCATGTACATATTATACTTATACCTTCAAAAGTACACCTATACATATTTATAAAGCTAAGGATACCATAATATGGTGAATATAACTTAAAGTTTATTTTATATTTATTTTTCGTGTTCCAAGTTATTTGGGTTCACACGGTTGAATTGTGTAACTTCCACACATTTACTGTTGTTAAATTCGATCAAGTGATACCCCTTATCAGTGCTATCAGTTGAGTCCAGCTGATGCAGGCGTATCACTTTGTTCACTGATAGTACAGTGGTACACAGTGTTCTGATAGTACTTAATCTATGAGTCTCGACCATGGGAACGGTCTCACACTGAGATGAGTACAGTCTGTTACTAAAGTTAGTCTGTACTATCGGGTTGTAATATTAGTGAGATGATAGTCATGAATAGACGTGTAAATATTATAAGTCATATTTTCAATGTACTAGTTTTAGTGATTAAATTATAATTCTATATTAATTTTATGTTCATTGTTAATACTGTAAGTTAATTTTTTTATGATTTTAATGAAATTACTGTTCATAGCTTTTTTTCCACATTCAGTTTTAGAATGTCAAGAAATAGCTTCAAAGTTTTTCTATGTTTCCCATAGTTTTCCATGCTATTTTCCATCAATTCAAGGTTGGCTGGAAGTGATTTCAACGTGTACTCAGTACCAATCCACACCTAACTAACGTTGTTATATTTTTGAACCTCATTAACCATTTCTTTTTACTTTTAGTCTTAGACAATTAATTACATAGAGCTAATTTAACTGTCCCCTGCCTGGCTCTCCTGACCGCCATAGTTTTAACATTGGTGTGCTATTTGTCAGGTGACAGGGGGTTGAATCTCTCATTTTTTTCAACCCCCTCTCGTATTTATTTAGTCTATGTGTTCTTATTTATTTTACCTTTATTTATTCAGTGTTCGTGCTCCAAAGGTGTTTCACATACAGAAAACTCTGATAGTACATATTCTTACGACAATAATTGTACATTTTAAAATGCTTGAACTTTGACCAACCTTAAGCTATTTTAGTACAAAAATATTACATTAAAATAATCTACAATCAATGGTTATTAACGGTGCTGAAGTTTTTAATTTAGCCACTTTAATATACCTCATATGTTTCGTGTTGGTCGGTCTTTGTTCTTTTAAAGTCTATAATGTAGCTAATAGTATGCACTATATATGCAAATGGTGTTATGAATGGAAAATGTGATAGCCATCTCTACCCTTAATGCTTCTGATTGCAATGGAGGTTAATGTTATATGATACATTTAGCTGTTTAATTCTTTTCACACTCTCCCGGTAATTTCATTTTCTTTTCCACACCAGACCATTTACCTGCCGTGCAACTCTCCTGCGTCTAATTGTTTCTGTGTTTTTGGTATCACGTCTTTTCTTTGATGTGAAGCTGTTCAGTTTTCGTGATGGCTATTTAGTGAGTGTCACGGGAATCGTAACGCTATTTAGTCTGATGGGGTGCTATCGCCCTACCATCGGTAAACTTTATTATATAGTAAAATATTTAGGTTTTATACAATTAAATTAAAACAAGGGATAATACAATTAAATTAAAACGAGGGATAATACAATTAAATTTAAACAAGGGATAATACAATCAAATTAAAACAAGGAATAATACAATTAAATTTAAACAAGGGATAATACAATAAAATTAAAACAAGGGATAATTCAATTAAATAGTTTTAAGATGGTATTAAACTACTATAGTGTTTAACTATGTATGTGATTTTAATGACCATAACATATCCTTATATATTTCGAATTTGAAATATGATTTTAGTGTTTGTTTATCAGGAGATACTATTTTCTTAATTGAGTTAAAGATTTAATGGTGTACCACAAATTCTTACTCAATATGCTAAACCTACTTATGTTTAAATAAACAGAACACTAAGTAAGTTTGTAGGCACTTACACAATCTACTTGAGATCTTCTCTCACACTCCTGTTTTTCCAATTTTCCAGTCAATAGGAAAGGTCTTCACGGTGTACCTAGTCGTGACTTGGTCCATTTAAAGGAAACATCTAATTAATCAAAAGACTGTTCATCTAAACTTAATTCAATGAGATATATACTGTTTTATCTATTCATTGAATTTGTTAATATTTTATTCGTGAGGTTGGTATATTATTTACTTCGTTGTGGTAGGTTTTTCCTCCATTGGAAGACATCGTCGAAGAACATCTGTCTACCACCGAAATACCAGACAGGTAAAATGACTTACCGGCTCATTTGGCACGGTGCGTTCCAAGGAATTACTGGAATGAAATCTTCCTGGAATGATGATTTTTAAGAATGTGTCTTAAGCCTAAGAAAGTGTGTGAAAGAGAGGCCTACTGGATGCTACTGCTAAGTGACATCTTAAGAAATGTCGTATATTTATATAAAAAAATTGGATATATTTAGGGTGAGTTACGAATTATCGGTCTTCTTCACATCTTCGGTCATATAAGAAAAAACGATATAATAATAATTATTATTTTATAGTTTTTTCTTATATGATCGAAGATGTGAAACCGATTGCTAATTCGTAACTGAACCCAATCTTTTATCTTCAATGAACCGCAACATATTCCTTATGTATTATAAATGTTGTTTATTCCTGATATAACAAATCGTACAATGAAGTAAATAATCCTATTGAAAATAACATAAGTTTATTGTTAATACATTAGTTTTTTAGATTCCCATCGTAAGTGTCCTACTGAGTAGAGTGTCTGCCTGCTGACCTCTGTAGACTAAGCATGTCGCAGTGTTTGTACTGTGCCTGTGTTTGCAGACCTCTCAACTGGAGAGGCTTTCCCTTCACACGATAACACTGTGGTACACTACTGCCCCTGTATGGTACATTACTGCCCGTGTGGTACACTACTGCCCCTGTATGGTACACTACTTCCCAGTGGTACACTACTTCCCAGTGCTACACTACTTCCCAGTGGTACACTACTTCCCCTGTATGGTACACTACTTCCCCTGTATGGTACACTACTGCCCAGTGGTACACTACAGTACTGCCCAGTGGTACACTACAGTACTGCCCAGTGGTACACTACTGCCCAGTGGTACACTACTGCCCAGTGGTACACTACTGCCCAGTGGTACACTACTGCCCAGTGGTACACTACTGCCTCGACTAATGGAAGTAGTGGGTCTGAAACTAAAACTATAATATCCTCATTACGAAACTTCGTCTACGAAACTTCGTCTACGAAACTTCTTATCGAAGAAACTTCTTATCGACGAAATGTCTTTCGACGAAACGTCTGGCAACCGTTTGTTGCAACTTCCAGTCCTTTTTATTTTGAAGTCTGTTCCATCATTGTATTCTATGAGGCAGAATAAAATCTTTGTTTCTTTAATTATTAGTTTAGTACTTGGATTGAAATTACCCAATTGCACAATTAACATAGAGGTTTGTTAGGGTGAAGTAACAAGCATTGGATATCAAAATATATTGAAAAATATAGTCATTAGTTAAAGTGACGTTGTTTTCATCACAATAACTACATTTTAATGGTCATATTTTGATACTCTTTTCCAGAAGAACCAATTAAGATATTCATAAGGTAGCTATATAATTAGCATTTGTTAACTTCACCCTAATTATTAATCTAGATAACTAAAGAAGTTGTTTCTTTACTTAATTCAAATGTATTTATTTATATAGTATATATTAACTGAAATAGTCATATCCCAATAGTTCCATTGGATAAAAGTGAGTAAATATGAAAGTGAAAAAAAGACATGGCTACATTAATATTCAACAGGTTGGTTGCATAGCTACACCAATACCTAAGCTGCTCACATACACCTAGGACACGGTATCGTGTGTCCAGACGTGTTTCTGGACACTTGCACACCGGACATTCCAACGTTATGCCGGGGTAGATAAATTATTACTGCAATGCTTCCTAGAGTCGTGACTCCTTTTCATTAGAGGTAATGAAAAAAAATAATAGTGAAGGCTGGTAAATTTTGAATGAATTTGTTGTTTATATTTGATGTCTATAATTGAAACTTGAGAATGAGTTCTTTATGTCATTTTTGTAATTATTTAAATTAACCACTAACTGAAATATTTTTTAAATTTAATTTAGTAGCGCAATCGAAATATATATGATCATCTTGAAATAATTGTTTATGATGACCACATTATAGTAATTTTGATATAAAATGCAATCTAATTAATAGTCTCTATGAATTTCTATAGTTTAATTAGAAATAGAATTTCAATAGCATTTTTGAGTTTTTTGCAATATAGTTTATCAGGCCATGTGCCTCTAGTCGAAGGCATTGCCTAGCACATTAGCAGCAGTCTTTCTCTAGTGTAAGTGGTGGCCGCTAGAGGGTGTAACTCTGAAGCAGTCTTGTGAAATCTGATTGATGAACACTCTTCTTGTTGTGCTGCTGCCAAAATATTTCACTGCTAATCTGTAGAATGCGACTAAGAAATCTTCAAAATAGTCATAACCTGCCGTTAGAAAATAGTCATAGTCATAGTAGTAAGTAGTCATAACTTACAGTTGTTAGAAAATAGTCATAGTCATAGTAGTAAGTAGTCATAACTTACAGTTGTTAGAAAATAGTCATAGTCATAGTAGTAAGTAGTCATAACTTACAGTTGTTAGAAAATAGTCATAGTCATAGTAGTAAGTAGTCATAACTTACAGTTGTTAGAAAATAGTCATAGTCATAGTAGTAAGTAGTCATAACTTACAGTTGTTAGAAAATAGTCATAGTCATAGTAGTAAGTAGTCATAACTTACAGTTGTTAGAAAATAGTCATAGTCATAGTAGTAAGTAGTCATAACTTACAGTTGTTAGAAAATAGTCATAGTCATAGTAGTAAGTAGTCTCATAACTTACAGTTGTTAGAAAATAGTCATAGTCATAGTAGTAAGTAGTCATAACTTACAGTTGTTAGAAAATAGTCATAGTCATAGTAGTAAGTAGTCATAACTTACAGTTGTTAGAAAATATATAATTTCCTAGTACGGTATTATCGTTCAAAAAATATTCGATAAAATTTAACCGATGTTACTAATGAAAAATTATCCTTTCTCTTTATCCTCTTAACTTATTTTGACAATCAAACCTTTTTATTTTTTGAAGTGGAAAGAATTTTTTCAGCACTGACATCATGAATAAAATTATTGATATTAAATTTTGCCATCGGGTTATTATCACTTTAGTGGTTACTATATAAAACCCTTTAAAATCTCCCCCCACACTCTAATGTATTTTAAATTAGTCCTCTATTTGTCAGTTTCCCCTCACAGGATATCTGTTAACCTCTTTACCGCTGTAGCGCTATCGATCGATCCATTGAGCATCACACACCTATCGTGGGAAAGGACTCGTCAAGTGACAACCATAAAATGAAATAGAGTCCACTTAATCCACAGATTAGGCTCTATGACTCTCCAAATGTAATGGATATAGGTTTTTAAGCCGTGCTGTAAATATGTTTGGAAACTACTAAACAACATTGGTGTCATTTCTCGTAAAATGACAAATGTGGTGTAACTGGAAACGCTCTGAGACACTGGTAATTGCCATTGGTCATTTTCTTGGAAGATTAGTAAGTCGTGCATTCCCTCTTAGAGTTTTACCCTCCTGACATTTAGCCAGAGTCTTTCTTGTCGTAAACTCTGGCTTGATTTGCATCCAAAAAAGTGGATCTATTATATCAGGAAATGCCTCAGAGTTAGTCATTCCATCATGAGAAGAAATCTATCCTTTCGAGTTATTAGCGAATGGTCCAATTCTTGAAATGAGTTCGTATGTGTATCTGTACCACTAATAACAGCCAAACTTGTTATTAGCTAGATACTGATTGAAAAAGATATATTGTTATTAACCTTTTCGATAATTAAGTCCACCCTAATAAAAGAAATTTATGAACTTTTAATGACTTCGTAGTTATTATGTTATTTAGTTGTGGTCGAACATTCATTAGTAATAACCACATCGATATTATTTACGTATTTTAAAAATTATATTACCCAACCATTCTCAAAGAATATTGATATTGAGCCTTGTTATTTAATATCTTTTAATTATTCACCCATTGTATAACCGTAAGATTATAATTTTTAGCTTAAACTTCCATTCTATTTACTATAAATCTCACACTCACTAATAAGTTATTGTTTTATTTTCTCACGATTGTGGTGGCTTATGATGTCATCTTTTTGTGGGAAATTTATTCATCGTGTACTAACAACTGATTTCAAGATAAGACAAACTAAAATGACATCAAAAAGGTGACTTATTTCGAAAGAGAACTGTGATATGCATGCGCGAGTTAAAGTGCATTACTGATGCGCATATCATATTATCAATAAGTGCAAAGTGCAGGGCACATGCATCTAAGCATCATGTTTGTATAGTATGTCTGTACGTTCATATAGGATGTCCTGTGGTAAACCTAACAGGATTAGAGGAGTGGTTAGATATAAGTTGAAAATATAACTGTGAAGGATTCAGAAAAAATAAGGTATTGAAAATGTAGTTAACTGAAATTCAATTCTAACAAATATTAGTTCTAACTAAATCACAATGTATAATTTTTTCTTATTTACCTTGACAAGTTAAAAGTGATTGGTATTTTCAATATTTTGATTTTTCAACTGTTAGAAAAGACAAAGACTGATGTTTAGAGTGAGTAAACTTATTTCTGTATGTCGATAAAAACTACACGCTGTTGTATTTATCTATTTCGCAACAATCGATTGATTGCAGATAAGAAACTGTTTGGCATTGCTCTGGACTGTACTTGGTACTTACTGGGCATGTACTTTGTACTTATGGGCATGTACTTTACTCTCCTTTGTTATCTTTGCATCAAACTTACAAAGGCTTTACTTCGAAGAAACACAGTCAAATGGTAAGGCTAAAAAGGATATAATATAAGATGAAGGTTTCTAAACTGATACCCAGCCCATTATGGCACTCTTTCTAGTTTAAAAATCAATATTATTAGACACAATATAAATTAGATGATGAAATCATTATTGTCCAAAGTATTCTCAACAATAAAAAAAATATCAATTCCTTTAACTCTCATTTCCAAGCTCTGAGAGTAACTCACGATGAGCTCGGATCACTGCTCTTAGAGTAACTCACGGTGAGTTTCGTAACTCACTTCTCTCTCTTTTCAATTCTCGGACTGGATAAAAACAGTCGCATTCATCGATAGAAAAAGAGTGCGGTACCGCGAGTGTGACGGTGTTTTCAGCGGACCACCTGTACTTCAGACACACAAAAAAAAATTGTTTTTTTTAATGTCTATTTGGAAAAAATAATTAACGGCAATATTTTTTAATTTAGATTTTCAAATGTATTTTCTTTTAATTTAAATATTTAACTTATATTTTTTAATATAAATATTCAATCGCTCTATTTTTGAAAAAATTAATATTCAACTGTAACATTTTTCCAACTTTAATTTTGACTATCTGCAATATTTTCCGTTAGATAAGCTATTGATGAATAAAATTATAGAGATACATAATGAGATAGCTTTGTTATTAATACAATGTCATATTGTTTCGCTATTTCCTATTACTATGTTCCCGAAATGCAATGTACTCTACTTCCCATAATACATAGCTCTAAAATTAAGAAAAGGAAAGACAGACCTTCCAAAATGTTAATTCCTTTCTGAGAGACTCTTGCGAAATATGCACAGTGATTATTTTCAGTCTGTTGAACCGGAGTGACAAAGAGCAACGTTAAACTGTACTGAAAATGGTATGGAGCTAATGTTGTTATGGTTATACTCTGACGTGTAGTGGTGTGACGATCATAATTTCCCCCCATAATACTGAAATAATACTATTCGCTATTTTAAGCTCAAAGTCAATGTGAATGTCCTTTAATCATTTAATTAGAGACTCTTGCAAACAGTAGCCGCTTCTTTTCAGTGTCACTGCCTGTGATTGAGCTGCTTTGATTGTTTGCAGTGACTGCTCACTGTGCTCTGTGGGCGGTATGCGCTCATTCACTTTGAGCGATTGAATGCGCAAAGAAAGATTCGCTCAATGCGACTATTCAACCTTGCAATTCAAGATAGCTTTATTTACATGCTGTATATCTCTCTAAAATATAGTGCCGGCTATTTTTCGAGTGTTTGGTTGTATAGTTGCTACTTTAAATTTAATTGCAATAGTTGTAATTAATATCACTGTAAATAAGTCTATAAATCGTATCTAAAATAATAATAGTAGTAATTTCATGAGTGTTTGGAAGCGTAGTTGCTACTTCTAAATTTAATTGCAATAGTTGCAATTAATATCACTTCTCAATAAGTTTATAAATCGCATCTAAAGTAATAATATGAGTAATTTCATGAGTGTTTCGTCCCACCAGTTGCTATTTTTAATCAAATTATAATAGTTTTAATGAATATAACTTCTCACTTAAGTTTATAAATGGTATCTAAGGAAATAATAGGAGTGATTTCAGTATAGTTTTATCAGTATAGTATCAGTGCATCCAGTTTAGCATAAATACTCTATCAGCTCAAGTGTCCATTAAATAGCCAGTTGCAGTTAGAGTTACCATGTTTCTACCTCCGTAGTCGTGCGACCACCCAAAACAAACTACAGGCAAACCTTTTCAACATCACCGATAGTATTACCTAATGTCATTTACTATTTTAGCACTAGTTTATAGTTTAAAAAAATTTAAATACAGTTTTATCAAATACATTTTTCTAAATGCAATCACATAGCATTATCTTAGAAGTAACATCAAAACCTCATATAATGTACAAATTATATGTATAAATTGCCTTTATGAATAATGTTGTGAATAGATATTATCTTGTACCAAAGGCTTTGTAACTTTACTCTAATTTCTCTTCTAATTCTCCTCACTCCGTTAAATCAATTTATCTTCTTTTCACACCTTTAATATCGTGACAATCTATTAATTTACCTGTGCCTTTTTACCTGCCCTAAATCTCCATCTTTTTGCCACTAAATGCAATTAGGGATTTTTCAGGGGGTCGGGGGGGGGGGGGTGGAGTTATCCATTTATAGTATAATTCCATTATTTGCTAATGTTTATATGTTCTTAGTTACTTATTTGATTTTATATTTTTATAGTATTATTTTTAGTTCAAAAGAGAGCATTCAAAGACTCTTGTAATATATTTCAGATCCTCTATTAGTTCTCGCTAAAATATTTATTATTGTTAACAAACTGAGCTATTTTACAAATCCTAGACTGTTTGAGCATTGAAATTATTAAATAGTCTTTTAGATTCACAAGAACCGTATTGACAATTCTCTAGCTCTTTCTATACTGTTTTGTTCTCCACACAGTGTGGTCACAGCAAAGTAGTTAATAGTATTGACATAGCTACTAGTGTCCGTACATTGTCTATTGACCCCCTGACTAATCAGTCACCTAACTGACTAATCAGTCACCTAACTGAAGTCACTGCACCAACTCTATCGGTCACTGTCGAACAAAAGCATCATCACCAAATTTAACCCCATTCTTTTCCTTCCCATTGAAGAGGCCGTTTAATGTTTTAAACGATCTGATAGTTGTGAATAATTATTCAATTTTAACTGTTATTCATGATACCTGCCGGTATCATGAATACCAAAAAAAAATTACAAAGACGCTGTTTAAAATGATGCAGGTATCATGGATACCTAAAAAAATTACAAAGATGCTGATAAAAATGATGATAGGTACCTGCAGGTATCACGGATACCATTAAAAGTTGAACAATTATTATATAGTTAATATGACCTAAGATGTGGAACTGTCCGATAATTCGTAACTTACCCTGTCTGTATCATCTTCACTGGCTATTCTCATGCATTGTTTGTGTCCTTGATTGCCAGACTTATTTTGATTGCTCTTCTCTTTGTTATGTACTGCATCTCCGTGCAATACTCAGTACTGTCACTTGCGGCAGTGTCTTGAAAAGATCTAAAAGTGTACCTTCTTATTAACTTTTAAAGTAAAGGGCAATTGTAGGGTTGGCAAATTGGTTACATGGATATATTCACTGTAGGTTCCTTCAATAGAGATATGTTATAAATTATGTTTAAAGTTAGTTCTAGTTTGTAGTCGACTGTCTGTGTGTAACACGGAACTGTCTTTGTTATTATTATATTATTTATTAGTGATATTTGTGTATTGCATCTTCTTCAGAATATTGCTCATTGAAAGGTCTTTCCTGATATGGCCCTAGCAACTTTATCTTGCTGGGGTGGATAGAACGGAGGTGGCGTTCTTTACGTTCTATTACAAGTTAATTAATTTAACGCTACTTGCACTTTTAGAAGATAGCTCTAGGGTTGTGCTCTTAACTGCGAGGGTTATATATTTTTTATTTTTTTAATGTATTTATCCTCTTTTTTTCCAGGTAAGTTTTATTGCTGTGTTCCACCTTCTCATCTTACGATAAGTATTGGATAGCTTTAAGTATTTGCCTGTTTATCTTCGTAAAATTGCGGAAAGTTATGTTTTCATTGAGCTTTTGAACAGCTAATTCAGTTAGTACATTATAACCGTAATCAGGACACACTAAATATAAATAAGCATTTTGGGAGATTTTAACGCTGTCCTGGAAGGTATCAGATTGATCTTTGAAATTCCATTGAATGCTAGCTACACATGCAGTAGAGTAATAACTTAATAACTATGTTCATTGTTGTAATGTCACCAGGGCGGTTATCATCTCTTGGTTATCCTTGACTGTGCCTATCATCTTTATCACTACTCGTGTTTGTTCTCTTCTATCGCATTCTATATCACTATGCAGTATCATTTCCTTGTTGCCAATAGTTGCTCCTTTTACCTGCCAATGTACTTTATTTGTATTACACAGTGCTATTATTTCATATTACGAAAGAAAATTTTTTAAATTCTTATTTATTTTTATGATTATGCGTGAAATGTATTTTTCCTCTCGATTTTCTTTCAAATTCGAATTTCTTTCTGGCCCTTCCCGTACTCTTCTCTCTCCCCTTCACGTACTCTTCTTTCCATTCACGTACTCTTCTTTCCATTCACGTACCCTTATTTCCCCTTCACGTACTCTTCTTTCCCCTTCACGTACCCTTCTTTCCCTTTCACGTACCCTTCTTTCCCTTTCACGTACCCTTCTTTCCCCTTCATCTACCCTTCTTTCCCCTTCATCTACCCTTCTTTCCCCTTCATCTACCCTTCTTTCCCCTTCTCGTACTCTTCTTCCCCTCTATTGCCTGTAAATCATTGCCTCGTGATTGTGTCACGCATTCACCGTGACGCTACGTCACGGTTCACAGAGTTGTGATCTATGCGTAACCTTTGCCGTGCGGTACTTGCCTCATCTAGCGCCTAGTGACCTTACGCACATCTACCACTATTAGTTCACAGCATTTATTGCTATATACAAAGCTTGAGTGTAGGGTAAGTTACCAATTATCGGTCAGTTTCACATCTTCGGTCATATGAGAAAAAAATGACATTTGATTATTATTAATTTTAATTCTTATTTGTATCCAGGATGCCTGGAGGTATCATAGTAAAAACAAAACTTAAATGCTTACTAGCTATATAG
Source organism: Caprella mutica (assembly GCA_947561585.1). Lineage (NCBI taxonomy): Eukaryota > Metazoa > Arthropoda > Malacostraca > Amphipoda > Caprellidae > Caprella > Caprella mutica. The sequence continues at coordinate 975,420 of CANNZV010000658.1, forward strand.
GTTTTTCTCATACGACCGAAAATGTGAAATCGTCTGATATTTCATAACTTACCCTGCCTGTAGTATTTCCTAGCCGTTCATCATTGCTATATAGATCTGATATTCCAAGGGTTGAGTGTATAACAGCGTTACAATGACCTATTGTTCGGCGTAACTGAGGTGTCAAAGGCCTTCATTTCTTAATGACTAGTGTATGCATTTCTAGATCTAATGATCTGATCCATGGGAATAGATCACTGGTGTACCCTGAATTGTATCCATTGCCTACACATTGTCTCTTCTTCAAACAGTTAATTCAGACGCTAGCTTTTGATGAGGAAAATGATAATAGTTAGGGTTCTTTCATTAGTAGCCATCAAATTGACCTGGCATTCAATCAATAAGACTCAGACATTCGTACCGACATTTCTATCCGAGTGAGTTACAGCTCTGACCTTAAACACAAGAAAAGGAATCAATCACCGAGCACTGTGGGGTACTGTCTCGAGTGTATCCGTGCTACGGTGTAAAGAGATTATGTAACATGGATACCATTCTATGTTACGATCTAAAAAGCTAATGGTACGTATCCTGGATACTATTCTATTCTCTAGCATAGTTGTGTACCCCTTACATCTTGGATAAGAGTACCAGATGAAATATAAATGGTCGTACCAGTCTAGTACTAAAATCAATTGTTCGATAATTATCTAAGCCATTAACTGGTAGGTAGCAAAGTGACTTTAGAGGATGAAACACTCGGCAAATCCTAATGATTGAAACTAGTTATGAAATCGAGAAAAAACTCACTTAACAAACGTTTTTAGATGAGACTGATAAGTAGCCTTTCTTTTAATGTATTCAAAGTGTCATTCAGGATTGACTTGAGTTGAGAGATAGCAATCGCTCTCTCTGAATGCTCTATGTGCCTATAAAATGCTCTCTGATACTCTCTGTGCCTGTAAAATGCTCTTAGAATGCTCTTGGTGCTCTCCGTGCCTGTCAAATGCTCTCTGTGCCTGTAAAATGCTCTTTGGTGCTCTCCGTGCCTATAAAATGCTCTCTGATACTCTCTGCGCCTGTAAAATGCTCTTAGAATGCTCTTTGGTGCTCTCCGTGCCTGTAAAATGTTCTCTGATACTCTCTGTGCCTGTAAAATGCTCTTAAAATGCTCTTTGGTGCTCTCCGTGCCTGTAAAATGCTCTTAGAATGCTCTTTGGTGCTCTCCGTGCCTGTAAAATGCTCTCTGATGCTCTCTGTGCTTGTAAAATGCTCTCTGTGCCTGTAAAATGCTCTCTGATGCTCTCTGTGCCTGTAAAATGCTCTTAGAATGCTCTTTGGTGCTCTCCGTGCCTGTAAAATGCTCTTAGAATGCTCTTTGGTGCTCTCCGTGCCTGTAAAATGCTCTTAGAATGCTCTTTGGTGCTCTCTGTGCCTGTAAAATGCTCTCTGGTGCTCTCTGTGCCTGTAAAATGCTCTTAGAATGCTCTTTGGTGCTCTCCGTGCCTGTAAAATGCTCTCTGGTGCTCTCTGTGCCTGTAAAATGCTCTTAGAATGCTCCTTGGTGCTCTCCGTGCCTGTAAAATGCTCTCTGGTGCTCTC
>CANNZV010000659.1:0-16793 GCA_947561585.1 Caprella mutica
GGCTCATATTTGTCTTAGTCTTGGAAAAATGTTTGTTTTGTTTTTGTGAGTGTTCAACTCAGATGAACAGACATTTTATTTTTAGCTCTTTTTGAGGACATCGAGCCACTGAAGAACTAAGTTAGGATATCCAAAGTAAGGGATGGGACAAATTATAGCTATTGGCAACTTTGATAATCATAGATGTTGTGTTGCAAATTCTAAATATTTCACAAACATTGATCGAATTTGCTTCCTCTTTTAGTATTTTCTAAGAAAGGTTTTATTTTTAAATTAATATCATGTATTTAATTTTTTTACTGTAATATTCATATAATAATTTATTTTATGTATTTTTCTAATAAAAATATATTTTATTTTTGTATACTAAGTAAAAATGAATGTTCCCTTAAGGGCACCGTTCCCAGATTTCGAAAAGTTTTTTTATTATAGGTTGTGAAACTTTGTACACATTAGAATATGTTTTTGTGTCTTGACATTTTTTCAATTCGACCCATAGAAAACGAGTTATTCGAACTTCGAACAAATTTCAAACAGTGTGGAACTTAATAAATGGATACTACAAATTGTAGCTATGACATTATGTTTTTTTGCATTCGATTCTCTACAAACTGTGGAAGCGTTTTTTTTTATTTTTCGGATTGGCTCTAGTATTATTGAAATTTTTAGTGAAACAAAAAAAAAATTAAAAAATTTAAATTTAAAAATTCAATATTTTGATAAATAATTCGAAAGTTAAATAAAACTCTTCCAGAGTTTGTAGAGAATTCTGGGGAAAATCGAATGCAAAAATTGCAATGCCGTAGCTTCAAAATTGTAAACGCCTTAGGTTTTTGAATTAAAAGATTTTTAGATCTCTGAACTAATAGAAAATCCCATTCAAAGTTTGATAATCTGACACGCTGCATATGACTCCTGTGAAGGTTTGCGGGTAACTGAGGGGCATACCTTAGTGTGCATCTGATTAGTGGCACGTTAGATACCAGATATAGCGAGTTGGTTTTTAGAGTACATATTGACTTTTCCCTCTCCCCAGGGAGTTAGAGTAACATAAGAGCTCTGATATTTTGCACACACTATTAGAAGGTTAAAAAGCAACTATTTACACAATAATAATTTTTATCTTTAATTTTGCCATTTTTCCCAGGAACGGTCCCCTTAACTCTTTTTAACTAAGAGCGAATGTCATTTTTTTTATAAAACAAAATGTTATCACTGACTAAAGTCATTAAATTCAGAAGGGACTGGCAGTTTTCAGCCTGGCAGTTTTTCAGACACAGAGATATAGTGTCCCTAAGGTTAAGAGGACAGTCTGGTTGGGGGGCTGGGATTTCTCAATAGTCTGACACCCTATTCATGTGACAATTTTATATATTGTGGTTGTGGGGGCTCTATGTGGAACACAACATTATTTAATACCTTCCAGTTAACAATTCTCAATCAGAATAATACTAACTGGTATTCCAGTGATCATAATAATAATAACAGTAGGTAATTAGAATTGAACTTAGCTCTGTTAGCGTTATAACTAGTTTAAAAGAGCAATTATAGTTCAGGCTATATAACTATTTCAGTAATGAAGATACCTACTTGGCAATTCAAATGTTAAGATAAGGAGAGACAAAGCTTTGAGATTGGTTGCCTATTGTATTTGTAGAACCTAAAATTATTTACACAAGACAGCCTACCTACAACAAGATAATTATCATACCTATGAATGATAGAACTACCTAAACTTAAAAATGCAGTAGATTATATTTTAAAAGTTGAGGTATGGGATAGCCCCATGTGGTTACCTATCAGCCCAGATAGGTACACATAAAATAATTAGTGGATAAGTGAAATGATTGTAAAAGTTGCTGAATTAAATTCTCATGCACAAATATGACTATAAACCTATTTGTTATTACCTTTGTTCTGATTAGAGCAATACTGAGTTTGACTTTAGCTACTACAGTGCTGTGGTGCACAGGCATCTATTGGGATATGGCTAGTGAGAATTCATTAAGCTTTTAACTCGATACTAGCCCCATGGGCTCTATCCTGAAGCTGTATGTGGTGAATGAAAGAGAAGGGGAGTGGCGTCCTTTGGGCCACAAAATGTAATTTGGATAATGTATTCTTATTTTTTTCGTTTTCGTTTATTTGTTTCGTTTACCATGTTTATCATTTTTTCAACGCTACTGGCTTTTTTAGAGGATAGTGCTAGAGTTATCATCTTCAACTACGAGGTCTTAAATTTTTGTGTTTCGTGGTTTCATTTACTATCACCTCTTCCATCCATGAGTTAAGTCACAGGTGCTCGTGTCTCTTTTCGTCACATTCCTTGGCAAGTGACTGCATTCACGAAGTAGCTTTTCTGTATCCATGAGCTTCATCACTGACAGTGATAAGCGATATGGCCTTTGGTTCCAAAGCAGACATTAAAATCCTTACTAAATGAATTAATTAACTCAATACTATTTTGGATTACTTTTTGAATTGACATATATGGTCTGTGAACAGATGAAGTATTGTAATTAACTATTTCTCCAATGCTTGGTCCCGGAATTGTATTAATTGTATTCCAGAATTAAGTGGCGTTGTCTGTATACTGTGATATGCAGTTAGAAAAGGAATTGAATGATGATTAAATTCTTCAACTATAGTTCTGCAAATAATTGAGATAACAGTATGAGACCATAGTTGACTTAATTTATCCTATAGTTTGTTGTACTGCACACACCTTGATTGTTTAATGACTTGGTTGAGGGGTTCGAGGGCATCTCATAACCCCCAAGGCCTAAACCCAATATATGTACATATATTTTGTGTTATCAGAAATAAACAGAGTAAGTATCATGTTGACCAAAGAATAGTTATTATCATCGAAGTAGCTAAGCAGACCTTCAATCAGTCTGGTTTGCTAGTGTCAAAAAATATACATTCCTGTTTGTTTTACCTTATTGTGTTGAAAAAAGGTCAAATTTTTGATGAATGTGTCGAGAGGCGAAATTGGTTTAGCCGAAAAGACTTGGTACCATTTGTCGGAGGGTAAGGGATGATAATCAATCAAGACGAGTTGAAATATTATAACTATAATGTTTGTACATACAAAAAGAAAATGGGAATTTGAACACATTGAATTATATTGTGCATATACAATTTTTAGTTTCAATTATATTAAATCCTCAATTTTTTCAACAGGTCCATAATTAGGTTTCCTTCAGGAAGCTACCTAAATTTCTCATATTTTTTCTCATTTTACCAATTTATGATTTAGCTAGTTACTAAGTATTATAAATGTGATATATATGTGATATAGATAAAAATTATAGCTAATGAACAATATATTATTCTTTTCATTTATTTGCAGATTGGACTGCCCCATTGGACTTGTTTCATATCAAGAAATGAAGTCAGTTATGTGCAGTATACGAAGGCAGAGTGGTGGCCCAATAATTACTTCATTGGAGGGATTCATAGCACTGTGTAATAGTGAAAATGAGTAAGTAAATCAATATAAATTTATTGTTGCTATGTGATTGTCACATAATTCACTGACTTTCTATGTTTCAATACTTGAATAGATCACAATTAAAGGGATATCTTATCGAAGACAAATGCAAAAATTATGCGTCATATTTATTAATATCTAAAGCATAGTAATTTGCCAATAATGTACAAAATAAAGTATTGCTGTTCCCTCCATTACTCAAATTTAAAGTATCTACAATCTTAAAGGGATGGTCAAGTTAAAATCAAACAATCGCCAAATTTTTAAAAAATCTATTCAGAATATTTAATTATGTAATATTAGAATGCTCGTTTATTTTTAAAATGTTCATATAAAAAGTATATAATAAATATAGCGACTCCTAGCGGAAGTATTACCACTCATTAGCATGTACGTGACTATATTTGTTGTTTTCATATTAATTTATGTATGCAGTAATTAACCTTTTTTGCGTAAAAGTGGTTAAAAGATTCAAGACAAGAAAGCATAACTTTAAAAATAAAGCCAACTCTTCACTTAAGCTAGAATCTAGATAGAAACTTATCTCCATTTGTCTGCTTACAAGATGGCGAAATCGATTGTGGCGCCATCACCGTTAGTATTTGTTAAGAAATTTATTATATATAAATTGATATATTTCCATTATTAGATTTTATTGAACATTACAATTCTACATGAATGCTTTATTCTTACTAAGCAATCGTTTTATTAGAAAAAGGACATTTTTGTATGAAGTTTGCTGCCCTTAAAAATCAGAGTCTCATCAATGCATAAATATTTTACTAAGTAAACATAAACTACATAGAAATTATATTCTTGTTATATCCAAATATTCTTGATTGAGTAGTTTTCTATATACTGTCAGTCGTCAGTTTACCAACTCACGACTCAGTCTTATTACCAAATGCTAATAAGACCGGAGTAAGTTACAAGAACTATTTAATTGTTACTCTTTAATGAATTTTCATTTTCTATGAGCTATAATGAAGAAATTTTTTATATCAAGTTCGAATACTAAAGCCCATTTTAATACCATTCCAGTATGTGGTAGATCTTTCCCATTTAACAACCCCCAGAATATTTGATTTAATATTTTTTTCTTTTCCAAGAAAAGAACTGTACCTAGATTCAAAGGAGCTGCAGTGTACCTAGATTCAAAGGAGCTGCAGTGTATCTATTTTCGAACTTAGCATAGTTGGGGTGTGACTAAATATTATCTACCTATATAGAAATTCAAATATTTGATAATTGAATTATTTTAATATGTAGAGCTATGGTTATATAAAATAATAGTAAGCAGAATTAAAATCGATCAAGTATTCTGTTCATAATTAATTATATAAGAAATATTCACATTTCGCTTTTTTTCATTCTGAGATTCATTAGAAGAAAATTCCCCCATTATTTAGTAAGTTTGTTTGTTCGTATATATAATAGTACATACCTATTCAAATACAGTGTTTTGAAATGAATCTCTAGATAGGAAAAATGTTATGATATATGAAAAATATTTGTAACAAATACTTATTTAGGTACTTGGATTCTTTAAATGGATCCATTATCTTGGAATCAGCTTTGTTGTTGTTTTGAATTTGTCGGATTTAGTTAGCCTATCGAACATGGGGGCTTTTTCTTTACTTGAGATTGAAAGTTATGCAAAATTAGGTATTTGAGTTGGGTAATGAATTTTTATTGAAATGATATCATAAGTATTCAATGAAACTATAAATGAATAGAGAGACTACCTAATTTACGATTAAGATTATTCAAATTGTATCTTGATAGTTATCTCCTAATCATATATAGGATGAACAAAGGTATATGCAAGGTCAAGGTGATGCTCTGTAGATGCCCTTTTCAGCAAGTCTGTCCTCCTGTCCTCCTCCACTATTTAAGGCTTTCACCTCTGCCATCACATCAAAGAACAATTCACTTAACTATTCACTTAGCATTACGCTTAATCACTAGCACCTTATTTATACACTAGCACTTAACTAATACTAAACACTTTATTTTTCACTTGTGGCTACACTCATCACTACACTTATGTCTACACTCATTGCTACACTTATTATCTATAAACACTCAACTCATTGGTCATCCACACTCCAGAAACAGCACCTCACCTCACCTCACCCCACCAAACCTCCAGCAACAAAAAAATCCTCTCTCTCCCTCAGCCTCCACATCCTGTACAGCACCCTCCTTCCACATGTTCTTTCCTCTCCACCAAACAAAAATCTTCCCAAAACCTCGTACACCTCCTCCTTTCTTGGTCTCTCAATGGCTTCATTTCTCATCTCCTCTAACCTTCTGCATTCCAATATAAAGTGCTGACAATCCTCCCTCTCTCCTCCACACAGTCTACACTCTCCTCACCCCATCTCCTGCATCCCAACTTTAAACTTCTTGTTCTCGCTGCAAACCACACTCTAGATTTCATACCACCCTCATGATCTTCCTCTTTCATCTCTGTTTTGAACCTTCTGTAAATTCTCAAGCTGCTCTTCCCTTCCCAATAGCCTGGTTTTTATTCTTTACTCCAAAGCGTGGTTTCAATATGCCTGTAGTACAATTACAAAATATTACCACCTAGGTACGCAAATAAGAATTATATAAATGAAATGAGAATATCTGTATACTGTATAGCCATGAAATCAACAACTTAGAAATTTACTTGCAGTAATCTGACTATCCTTAGACACAAAGGAACTTCAACTATTAGGAAGCTCAGACGCTGATTAACTAAACAGACATACCTAATATTTCGAGTTTAACTCTCAAAAGTAAATATATTACCTGGAAAGATACAGAAATAAGTGATGCGAAAATAAGAATAAAGCTTAAAAAGGTGGAAGGCCCAATATTAATAGTCACACAAACCCCTTAAATAATACTACAAATAAAGAGGGTAAAATTCAATCACCGAACATCACCTAATTAAATAAAACCACACTCCCGATGGTAACTCTATTGAATCTAGAAAAGAAATGGGGGGAATCTGAATTGCCGAACAGTGCACAAATTTCGATCCGAAAAATAAGGGGTAGCTAAATCATCTGGGTCACCGAACAGCACACAAAATTTCAGTAAACTCGTCTTACAATCGCACTACTGGATTTAAAAGCAAATAAAGGGGGGTAGGTAAAAATGAATCACCGATTAACGGACTAACTCCAATTAACTAAACAATAGGCATAGGCTAAATCATAAGTATATTCCACATAAGTGCTCTTACACAGATCTCACATGAACCAGTATCACCAACTATACACCCAAATGGTTCTTCTACCAGCACAAATGAAAATACACGCATATTACACAATAATTTAATTTCCATTCAGAGTCACTGGAAAAATTAATATGGCTAATCATAATATTGGGAGCAGTGAAGTTTACGTGCTAGCTAAAACTTTATCTACCTTCTCCTACACAGGTCACTTGGAAATCGACTATTATATTTTTTCGATTATAAAATGCCTGATGCAATATTGAAATACATAGGGACAATGATCTAAAAGAAATAATAGTATGATTTCGTGGAGAACTTGTTTATCCACGACATTTCCCATCTGACGACCCCCACCAGATTTAATTTAAATAATTTTTTTATTTATTTTTGTCCATAGAATCCGAAAATCAAAACTGTTTTTCGTAGAAACTAATAGTTTTTGAGATATGAGGGTTGAAAGTTATTTATTTCCTATGTATTACTGAAGGATTGAGAACTTGAGATTGAGAAAAAACTCGTGTTTTCATTGAAATTACTTAAAGGATATAGATTTTTTTAATGAAACGGTAATGTAGTTTGTTGTACTGCACACTTCATGATTGAAACTTGTTACATAAATTAGCTATATTATTCATAATTTAATTTTTTTCAGACTCAACGAATCACTTGGTGCAAGAGGTAAATTCTTCCGAGTGGTTCAAGAGGTGGAGGGAAGCACGAATATAATTTTCATGTCCCCAACACTTGAATCACACTTGGGGGCATCGAGGCTTTTTCATTGCGATGGAACATTCAAATGCGTTCCAGCAACCATGCATCAGATGTTCACCATCCACATTCCTGTTGGTGATAAGGTAATATTTTGTATATGCAAATTAATTCAATCTCATCAGATTATACTTCATCTCATCCTTCTTTTTTCAATGAATTACTTGTTTGATATATTCTTGCCGTAGATTCTTCATCAATGTAGGTAAATGCCCCCAGATATATAAGTTTTTTTATTGTTCACAAGCTAACTAAAAATTTTCTTAGCTAATTTGTAATTTAAATTAGGGCTTTTACCAACTAGTAGCTAATTAATTAGAGCTATTAAGTTTATAAAAGCTCTAATTTAAATTAGAGCTATTAGTAACTATTCTCATCTTAACGGATTACACTAGGTCTTTTTTCTTACTAATAATTGCGAAAGTAAAGATTATTTATATAACATATATACGTATCATTTAGCTTTAGATTGTCAAAATGCTTTATTGATTTATTTTATACCTTTCGATATGTAACCAGTGATTTATAAATAAATAACCTTGAAATTACGCAAATTCAGTTGACTTATAATTATAAAAAAATGTAAGTGCTTACTTCTCTAAATTATTATTATTATAACTAGTGGGTACCCGTGCAAAATGCACGGTGACGTGCATATATTAGGTACTATATATTTTTTATTATTTAAGGACTTTACTTATTGTGTTTGTTCATACACATTAAACATTCCCGTTTTCCATTACAGTTCATATAAATTAGGTACCAGTAAAGAGTAATTTTCGCTCCCGTGACGTCATCAATTTGTGTAGAATACTGTCTTATAGATAATAAATTTTGTGGCCCATACTGTATTATAGGTAACTAATTACCAACCAAATTTGTACAATAACTTATAAGTACCAGCAATTTATATAAGTTCACTGCCTCTTTTAAGAAATCATTAATATCAATAGTTATAAGATGCAATATTATTAAATTTGATCAGAAATGTGAATATTGAAAATCTTGTTACAGAAATCATACTGTGTTTAATACCTATCGGATCCTATCCTATAATTGTTATAAAATCATCATGTGGTAATTTCTTTTATCTCTCACATCCAGCTTTTCTGTGCTGTGTATGTCCTTATGACAAGGAGGACAAGGTTGGCCTATGTTGCCATCTTTAATTATTTAAAAGAGCAACATAGGTTCTTACCAGCCATCATGGTCAGCGACTACGAGGGAGGCCTAATGGCAGCAGCAAGGCTTGTGTTCGAAGGGGTCAAGCTCTCTGGTTGCTACTTCCACTACTGCCAAGTGAGTTCCTCTCCACTGTCTTGAAAATGTTCTTATTTTTGGCGTGTAATCAAACCCAAATATTTTTTGTTCAACTGTATCTTTCCTATTTTTCAGCTGAAATATACTATTATTATTAAAATCAGTATATCTTGGTAGCAAGTTTTCATTTAAACAAATTTCATCAAATGATAGATGCAGTCGGGTAGATACCAGTTTTTTTGATAATATTTCTGAAATGCTTTTTGGTGAGATCTTGGAAATTAAAAACAATTTTTGACAACCATTTGATAATGTATTTTTCATCATTTTTTACAATATTTCGTCGTTGTACTAACGACATCTTCAGGTAAAATAGATCTGTAGAAATGGTACATTTCTACGTAACCTACTCATCAGAAACAATAGCAACAGAATCATTCCCGACTACAATGTGGTGTACCAATATACTTGCAGCCAGGAGTTGTGTAATACAACTCAATCTAGTTATGTTGGACACACCACATCTACCATCAAAGAAAGATTCAAGCAACACACTTCAATCAAACGCCACTACCGAGAAACCCTTACAAGAAATATCACCGGATCACAAATGCTACCAGATGTCAAGATACTCGCAATAAACAATAATAGAATAGAACTGCCCATACTAGAAGCACTACTCATCAAATAACACAGACCATCCATAAATGTTCAATGCGGAGACTTCAATAGAACACTAAAAATTTTCAGTTAATTTAATTATCAATAGCCAACCAATCATCACCACTGTTCATTTGACTTTACTATATATTATTACCGTTTGTTCTCAAAAATAATTCTAAAATTCACTTTATAATTCTATTCAATTTATTCTTCTAAATTCATCTTTACAAAAATGTTTCATAAAAATTAACCAAAGTGATAACTTTTCCCTTGAATTATTCTTTTCTTAGGTAGATATTATAATTATGGTGGATTATTCTTTGGATCCCATTGTTTGTGAATATGTCTTTCGAATAATTCGTTCATACACAAAGCTGCCTCTTCTCCAATAATAATTTGTTTGAAAAAATTTCTGGCTGTCCGGTAAACAGACAGAATATGTCACTCGCCAATTATTGGCGAGTGAGTTTTGTTTGATTTCCATGGTATGGATACATTTTCAAAATTTTGCATGTCTGATGAAATGACGTGATACTACTGTATAATTTTAAAAATTAAATTCTACGTCAAATGGATCAAACAGAATGAAAATCGATCCACTCATGAAAAAGTTATTACAATTATAAAATAGGTAAAAAAAATTGGAACATACTGTACATTATGAGTTAAAAAAGCGGGTACGAAATTAAAATTGTTATAACTTTAACAGAAACTACCTATGACCACTCGGTAGAAAAACTATTAGAAATATGAAAACAAACTAAAAATGTGGTTGTAGCTGATAACAATCTGCATGAAGATATTAGTTGTTCTGGCTAAAGTTCTGGCGATTTTAATTTCATACCCGCTTTTTTTGACTCGTACTGTATGGGAATTTAAATGTATTAACATTTGCCGATGGACCAAATAGTTTGTATTTATTTTTTTTCGAAATCGTCAACATTTTAAAACCGACGTTATTAACCGTGACTGGACAATTGCCAACTGCGGACAATAATTTCCACCCTGCCACGCAAATAATTTTATCAGGTCTCTTCACTTAAAAGATAGTGATGAAATATGCATATTATTTTTATACGATTTATTATTTACATCTTAAGATACAGCTAGATTTCTTCATTCATCATTTATTTTATTGATTTATTTTATTGATTAATTATTTAAAGAAGGTTTGCTTCTTCTGGCAGGGGGCCTTTAAAAAAAAAAAAAAAAAAAAAAAAAAAAAAAAAAAAAAAAAAAAAAAAAAAAAAAAAAAAAAAAAAAAAATTTTTATTGATTTATTTGTTATTTTATGTAATTAATTATTCCAATTGATGATATAATAAATTACATATTCTTTTTCACACACAAAGAGAAAGGATTAGTTGAATCAAAACAAATTGATTTGTTTTGACTCATATCAATGGGTTATTTTTGCGCCTACCTACGTGGTGAGTTGCAAATACTACTTAAAAGTAGTTAAATTGACGAGAGTTAAAGCAAAACAGTCGTTTTGAATCACTCCTAAACTTAGAAAGAGTAGCACCAACTCTCATAGTAAGTTAATTTATACAACAAGATACATTGGATTAACAGTCTTCGTGAGTTACTACAATACATTCTGTCATAGTTGTTTCAACATACTTTGAAATTCTCAAAAAGTAACTTTTAACTCTCATAGTAAGTTGATTCAATCCATAAAATGAATTGAATTAACTAATGTTTGATGACACACCACATCATAGTAGTTAACACACATGAAAACATGAATATAGTCCAACTAACTCACGTAATAAATTGATTCAAAGCATAAATTGTTGACCCATTAGATATGAGTAAACTTTTTCTCTGTGTACGATTTATCATACATTATATTTATATTATACAATTGATCATTTTCATTATAAATTGAAAAAATTTCCTTTATCACCACTATCAATATTAAGCAACATTATATTTATAAATTAATATATGGCAAGCTACAATATTTGAAATCAGTCGCTCAAATTATGTACATATTATAAATCATTATGAATTTTCTTTACATTCTAGTTACCGGTAATATTCTATTAAACCGGTTATTAGTATTTTACTAGCTTGGTGATCATAATTATGAAAAGTAAATTTGAATGAATAATATTGAGTGGATAAACCTTATCATTACTAAAAGTTATTTTGTATTGAAATATTTATTTACAAGAAAACACTTCAACGTTTTGAGTTTAGACTATTTACAGTCATCTTCAGGGTCTGAAATATAAAATATTTTACTTTTTTGTTTGTTGAATTCTATATATTTCCGATATAGCTTGAAGCGAAGAAATTTTGGTAAAACATGATAAATTTTACCATCCTCACTGTACAGTTTGTTGATATAATCATATAAATCACTTATAGCACTGCAGTGGCAATTTTCCCGGAGCAATCTTCCCAGTGGCAATTTTCCTAGCACACATATGCCTACCCACTCTCATCAAACTACGTAGATATATATACTATTATAATGTATACCTAATTTTAAAACAGAAACATATAAATTTGATTGTTTATGGGGCTATTTATTTATCATTCTAACAATATTATAGTTGACAATTTGAAATACCCCATGTGAGATCTTGAATTAAAAATATATTTAAGGAACACTGAAGGAATGAATATAGTGATTAATTTTGAGCTAAACAAGTTTGTAATATTTCTATAAATAAATATCAAAAATTAGACTTACGGAGAGTAATTTCGTTGTCGAAATCATGGACAGCGTAGGAGAGAAGAGGCGAAAAGATATCCCCATTGACAAACTTGAATCTAAAATAATTTAAAAAAGATACCGTTAAAATATTTATTATCATGATATTCCCTGTGCAATTAATATACATCGATAGTTCTACACTGTACATTTTATTTCCAACGTTTAGTTTTATATAAAGAATGTTCTTAATTTTCTTAACATTGATCTGATATCAAAAGAATTATGAGAGAGAATTTGATCTTGAAAATATTACGTGCTTCTGTGGATTAAATATTCTAAGTGGAGCATTTGAATTTAGTATTCACCTAGCATAGAGTGTTTCTCACATTTATTTGGTAACTAAATTAATACCAAAGGTTACTCTGAAAATAAAATGCCCTTTTCCTTCTTGATATCCTTCAAGTCTCACCTGATGCACAATGACAAAGAATTCATTTCAGGGAAATCGTGATTTCTGTAAATCATGAAACTTTCAGCGCTCTTCACCCCATCTTGGAATCCAAAGTATTCTGAAAATAAAATCTAAAGAGATAAGTGTACCACAATATGATCGGTAACATCATTCAAATTAGCATAATATTCAGTAGTTTCAACCGTGCCTATATAGGAATATTAATAGACAAGTGGTGATGAGTATAATATGATAAATACAATAGACGATTACAAATTACAGAAACTTATCATCGAAATCAGAACATCTATTTTTTACTGTTCTATTTGTTACATCCGTGTCCGGCCAATTCGTCGCGGGGACAATTCGAAGCGGACAATTCGTCTCTGACAATTTGTCATGCGGATAATTCGTCACGTTCAATTCATCGCATATATTTTATCGTGAACAATTCGTTGCAGACAATTCGTCATCGGTAATTCTTCTCGGAAAAATTTCTATATAGTTAATGTCTATACTCGATTTATATATCTTTGCAATATATTTTTGCTATATTTTATTTTCTATACATTTTTTATGTATTTGCATTAATTCAACAAAAAAAATTACTAATCTTGTAAATTCTTCAAATCACATCAATAAATTTTTAGTTGGATTGATCTGAGATTTTTAGGTTTGTGTTAAAGGGGCAGTTCAGTCAATTTTTGTTTTCATAATATTAATGTTGAACGATCACTTAGTAAGAATAAAACATTCTTGTAGAATTAAACGGTTGAAAAAAATATAATAAGCGATATATATCATATTTTATAAATTCGATTTAGTTCCTGCGTCCCCCTACAGGTGGCGCCACCACTCTGTACTATTTGTTTATATTTTACAGCTGATAACATGTGAACAATTTTTCTATCAACAGTATTAACAGGTAATTTATGAAGAGATGGTTTTCTTTTCAAAACTAAATCTAATTGACTCGAAGGACAGTTTTCAATTTCACAAATTCGTTTCACCATTTTCATAAGTTAATAACCGATTCAAGTCTGGGACTGGTTAACATTTTGTTTACGTACTACAATGATTAGTACGTCAGTCCACCACAGTTCACAGATGGCGCCACTAATTTACAATATACTTTTTATATAAACATTCCTAAAATCAACGAATATTCTAATATTACATAAATAAATATACTAAATCGATTTAGGACCAATTTGGCGATAGTTTGATTTTGACTGAACTGCCCCTTTAATTACTTTTATTGTTGATACAAAATTTTGTTATTATTTTAATAATTGATTGTTTAATACATTTCGAATATTAAATAATTATAATATATCTGAGAAAGTGGAATAAATCATTTCAGAAAAAAAGAAGAAAGCAAATCCATTAGAAAAATCGTTTGAGTTTTAGATACCAAGTTTTGTAAATATTGTATCATTTATTACTTTTGGATGATTTGAAAGAAATGGATAATATGGCGAATATCTTAGCGAAATAAAATATGCAATCAATTATTAATATGAAGTATGCCAAAAAGAATGAATGTCCGTGACAAATAATGTCCACGACACGACGAATTGTCGGCAATGAATTGTCCAAGCACCCTTACTATTTGCTACTGTGTCTTATCGGCTAAATTGTTATTTAGGTTAGTGTGACGAATCGATTGCTGGTTCATATCAGCTACTACAATATATCTACCAAATTAAATTATGAATTATTAAAAATATTATTTACAATTTAATTTTGTAATGAAATATTGATCTTGTGTTATATTTAGGCATACATATATTGTATAATAATTGTACATTATAAATATCTTCACTTGGGAATTACTTTTAATTCAGAGTTTATATTCATTTAGTTCAATTTAATTATAATTACTTGGTAGTTATCTTGTTTATTGGGCTGCTAAATTCAAAATAAATTAGCAACCGAAGAAACGACAACTTTAAACGTACATTTATACAATTTAAATAAGTGCCTCCTGTTTTTATCGACAAGAGCTTTATAAATAAATCACTAAAATAATTAGATTTGAAAAGTAGAATTCATTTACCAAATTCATTAATAATTGAAAGAAGTATGCACTATTAATGTAAGCTATAACATAATAAATCTAATAAATAATTAACTAAGTGTGCTTGGATATTTATTACTGCATAGTTTTAATACCAACAGTTTTCGATAAATTGGGGAACAATAATTGTATGATAATCATTGATATCATTCAAATTGGGTGAAAATTATATCATAATATATTTTCTAAGCATTTTACGTGAACGCTGTTACCTCTATGGAAACAGCGAGGGAAACTTTAAACGATGTTAATATATTTATAATTTTTCGTGTTCCTTACCTATATAGTGAAGAACACGAAAAATTATCAAAAAATTACAAAAAAAACACGAGAAAATTATGGGAGAAAAACGTTATAAATGATTTTAAACCCAGAGTCTGAAACAAGTACAACTCCTCTATAATGAAGTAATATGTAGGGTGCATCCTGATTTTAAGAGTTTTGAGAAATGATAAACCCTGAATAATGAATTTATTTTAAAAATGAAAGAAAAATTGTATAGTCTACCAAGAAAAAGAAAATTTTCTATTCATATCTTATATCTCCTATAGTGGAGTAGAGAGTATAATTCTCTAGTGAACTATTTATAGTTATTGATCCACTGTATCATATTTTCAAATAAATATCAATAATAAGCAATACCCAGGCAGCAAAACAACGTCGGTACGACATTGTATTAGCATTGTAACATTGTATCAAGGTCGTCTTGTTGTTTCACAATGTTGTGCGAACATCGATACAACGTTGTGAATTTAGTCAATCACATATCAACGTTGGCACAACATCGGACGAACATCGAACAACAATGTGAATTAAGTAGATCATTCAGCAATGTTCGTACAACATAGGATGAACATCAAATAACAATCTGAAATTAGTAGGTCTTTCAACAATGTTCGTAAAACATCGGATGGACATCGAATAACATTCTGAAATTAGTAGGTCATTCAACAATGTTCGTACAACATCGGATGGACATCGAATAACTATCTGAAATTAGTAGGTCTTTCAACAATGTTCGTACAACATCGGATGGACATCGAATAACAATCTGAAATTAGTAGATCATTCAGCAATAATCGTACAACATCGGATGGACATCAAATAACTATCTGAAATTAGTAGGTCATTACACAATGTTCGTACAACATCGGATGGACATCAAATAACTATCTGAAATTAGTAGGTCATTACACAATGTTCGTACAACATCGGATGGACATCGAATAACATTCTGAAATTAGTAGGTCATTCATTAATGTTCGTACAACATCGGACCAGCATCGAATAATAATGTGAAATTAGTAGGTCATTACACAATGTTCGTACAATATCGGACCAACATCGAATAATAATGTGAATTAAGTAGGTCATTCAACAATGTTCGTACAACATCGGATGGACATCGAATAACTATCTGAAATTAGTAGATCATTCAGCAATGTTCGTACAACATCGGATGGACATCAAATAACAATCTGAAATTAGTAGGTCATTCAACAATGTTCGTACAACATCGGATGGACATCAAATAACAATCTGAAATTAGTAGGTCATTCAACAACGTTCGTACAACATCAGACAAACATCGAATAACAATTTGAAATTAATAGGTCATTGAACAACGTTGGAACAACATCGGAAAGCATCGAATAACAGTGAATTAGGTAGGTCATTCACCAATGTTGGTACAATATCGTACGAACATAGATTAATATTTTGAATTTAGTATGTCATCCATTAATGTTGGTACAATATCGGACGAACCTCTATAACTAATGTGAATTATATTGTTCATTCACCAATTCTATGACACAGCGGATGAACATTGCCTGTTTTATCCCCTTATTTAATAAAGAGCAATATGTGAAGATTTATATATAATTTTTTTTGTTTGAAACTTCTTTAACGGGAAAATGCACTAGTAACATATAATATATCATTTAATAACGTTAGTAGAAGATCTGACAGGCATTAGTAAGCAAGGAGAATTTACTTGATTTTATTATGTAATTTTACAACAGCATTTTAACATACGGTACTTTATAGTGATGCGATTCTAGTAGTCTGATAGTACATTATCACATGGTCTCTTTTCTCTGATAGTACATCATCACAGTGACTCTTTTCTTTGATAGTACACCATCGCAGTGACTCTTTTCTCTGATAGTACAT
>CANNZV010000659.1:17282-33491 GCA_947561585.1 Caprella mutica
ACTCTTTTCTCTGATAGTACATCATCACAGTGACTCTTTTCTCCGATAGTATATCATCACAGTGACTCTTTTCTCTGATAGTACATCATCACAGTGACTCTTTTCTCTGATGGTACATCATCACAGTGACTCTTTTCTCTGATAGTACATCATCACAGTGACTCTTTTCTCTGATAGTACATCATCACAGTGACTCTTTTCTCTGATAGTACATCATCACAGTGACTCTTTTCTCTGATAGTACATCATCACAGTGACTCTTTTCTCTGATAGTACATCATCACAGTGACTCTTTTCTCTGATGGTACATCATCACAGTGACTCTTTTCTCTGATAGTACATCATCACAGTGACTCTTTTCTCCGATAGTACATCACCACAGTGACTCTTTTCTCTGATAGTACATCATCACAGTGACTCTTTTCTCTGATAGTACATCATCACAGTGACTCTTTTCTCTGATAGTACATCATCACAGTGACTCTTTTCTCTGATAGTACATCATCACAGTGACTCTTTTCTCCGATAGTATATCATCACAGTGACTCTTTTCTCTGATAGTACATCATCACAGTGACTCTTTTCTCTGATAGTACATCATCACAGTGACTCTTTTCTCTGATAGTACATCATCACAGTGACTCTTTTCTCTGATAGTACATCATCACAGTGACTCTTTTCTCTGATAGTACATCATCACAGTGACTCTTTTCTCTGATAGTACATCATCACAGTGACTCTTTTCTCTAATAGTACATCATCACAGTGACTCTTTTCTCTGATAGTACATCATCACAGTGACTCTTTTCTCTGATAGTACATCATCACAGTGACTCTTTTCTCTGATAGTACATCATCACAGTGACTCTTTTCTCTGATAGTACATCATCACAGTGACTCTTTTCTCTGATAGTACATCATCACAGTGACTCTTTTCTCTGATAGTACATCAATTTGTTACTTATTTCTAATATATAACGAACAATTAATTATTTATGATTAAATTTGAAAAATATTATTTTCCTCAGTGATTCATCTATATTTTCTTTTTTGAGGTAAAAATAATATTGTTAAAAAAGTTAATTATGATGTACGTGTTTATTTCACAATTAGAAATAATTTCACAATTTTTAATTGAAATAAAATAAAATACATGATTGCATTTTAAATTGCAGTTTTTATTCCCATTAATACTAAATAATAACATAATTTTAAAAACACATTCTGATGTTTTTCTGAAAAACTTCTATATTGTATAAAATATTTTCAAAATCATACTTCAAGTGTCATATAAACATGAATTTCTTATAATGAATTTAAACTTTAAAATGTATCATTTTACGATTTACTCTTTAATGTTAACATTTTCTATTTAATTAACATATAGTTAGTGTTGTTTTTTTCCCTTATTTTTTTAATGCAAGCAAGAAAGAAGTTCACATAAATTAGTTTACTTTTTTATTACATTCACTTCTTTACAAATATTCTTCGTTAAAATTAATGTAAAGTCATCCAATGTTATATTGCAACATAAATAATTACGAATAGGTATATAATTTAATATAATATGATTTAATTCCCTATGATGTAATTGAATTATATATCAATGTAATATGTATTTCTTTAATTTCCATTATCACTTTGAGGTGTCCCTAAATCCATTGATTGAATTACTACCATTAGAAATATCATACATCAGGACTTGCCGTATTTTTTATTTTCTCACTCGCTTTACCCCATGAACTGCTGTCAGTTTAATTTTTTTTATTGAATCATTATCCCCCGAATAAATAAAATCAATCTTATTTTAGAGCGTTGTGTTTTTTTTTCTCCTGAACACTGAATGTGCAACCAGTGTACATACCCCAGGGTAGTATCATAGGTCCATCTTTTTTTTTAATATTTAATATATCCCGATTCTCGCCTGCCGAATCACACTATCACGGTACTTTTTAAGTTAGGTATTGTTTTCTTCGAGTAAATAACACTATTATCACAATTTATCACAGGTAGTACTAATAGGCAACCTCCTTCCCAATTCACTGCCCAGAAGAAGTCACTCAAACCTAAGGCTAGTATAATTTTACCGGTTGCTCTCACTTTCATTTACAGGAGTATTTGTTTGCGGGTCAGTAGGACTGGAGCAGTTTTTCCCTGCCTTGCTGACCTTACCACAGGTAAAAACGAGAAATATTCCTCTAGCGCTTGGAATCAATTAGAAGGGCATAATAGTTAAATAATATCTAAAACTTGACAACAATATTAAACAGTTTAGATTAAAAGATTCCTACAAACAGGATATTTACTGCTATCTAATTATAACTTTTTGTGTTCTAAAATGTCAATGTATGTTTACGCCTATAGAATAAAAAGATGTATGACATATAAATTGTTTAACACTTAGTGCTATTAAAGAAGGATGCCCAAGTGCCGCTGTGACAGCACACATACCACCAATCGGGTCTGTTGAACTAGATCCAACGAAGCCAAGTAAAGCTTGGTTACTTGTGAAGTGACCCAAGATAATGGTGTATAATGATTTGGTGTATTATGATTTGGTGTATAATGATTTGGTGTATAATGATTTGGTGTATAAAGATTTGGTGTATTATGATTTGGTGTATAATGATTTGGTGTATAATGATTTGGTGTATAAAGATTTGGTGTATAATGATTTGGTGTATAATGATTTGGTGTACTATCCTGCTTACAGTGCTACAAACACCATCACTGACTAAAGTCATCTTGTTTTTAAAGAATCTCATGAAATTCACATATAATAACTGAGCTCAAATAAAGTATCTTCGTTCACTAACTACTTCTATTTGTTCTTATTCATAAAACAGCATTAGCAATTGTATCTCATTGTCAAGGATGCTAAATATGATGTGTATGCAACTATCATACAGGTACCCTTCTTTCACGAATATAAGAAATTTAAAATTTCTTTATAAATAAGTGATCAGATATTTATTTATTAGTTTTAAAGACAGTAATTAATTTCAGTAACGGCATATCTCTAAATATTCATTTTTCACTGGACACGTTTTCAACTTATGCCCTCAGTTCCAATGTAAAATAACATCATGCATCGAGTTGACTTTTCTTAAGTATATAAAATTACTAAACAATAACATGATGGTATGATTTCGTAAGTTTTTAACAAGTCCATGCACGTTACTTACAATTATCGGTTTTTGTGTACAAGGCGTTATTGAAATTAATAAGTGGATATCTATGAAATAATTGTCACACAAATTCAAATATGATGTGAGCAATCTTGTCTTGTTTCTAATTGAAATTATAGATTCTTCTACGAACATGAAATAGCTTTCATTCCTTAAATTTTAAATAAGTTTCTTTTGGTTTCTCTCTGAAAACAAATTATTCCTTTCATTCGAATAGTGAAAGAATTATCCCAAAAGTTTCAGCCGGAAGATAACGACACTCTGTGAAGCAATGTCATTAACGGTCGTCTTCTTGGATGGTATAGTCGCCTATATTTCAATAAGATTAGAAAATTATTCATATTGTTAATTAAGAATGAAGTTGTTAATTCTCACATTTACTGGTATAATAAGTAAATATTGTCCTTTAAAAAGTAAATAAAAAACAATGAATGTTAAGTTCAAAATCTCGAAATCCAAGTCTTCTTTCAAAATTTGGAGTTTGGAGTTATCTGCATAATATTTATTTCCACTATTAAAATTAAACTGTATTTTCCTTGAAGTTTTTGAAAATACGATTTTGTTTCATGTAAAACCGATATATTTCAAATTCGTTTTAGTTGAGATACAAAAGTAACAATCTGAAATAATTTAAAGTATTCTCTTGTCGAATTTTCGTTATTTAGAGTAAAGTAGATTAAGTGACTTTTCCATTTTCTAAAGTGTGGCAAAAAGTAGGTCAACAACGTGAAAAAGTATTACCTTTTTTAAAATCATTATGAGCATGAATAGCAAAAAAAAGCTAATAACCATATTATAGTTTTACTAATGTAAACAAAATACCGTTAAATAGAAGTTGCCAGTAAATACCAGACTATGAAACATGGAAGGATTTCAAGGTAGGTACATTTCATTATTTGTAAACTCTATTGTTTGCATATAATTAATATATACTTGTTATGAATACATTTTAACTTTCAAGTGAACTCTACTGTTTCCCAATCAATCCAACGCTTTACCTCTGTCATGTTTACGATCACATTTACCTCTTTCACTTCGTACTTAAGGTATTTAACTAAAACATTATTTGGAGTGACTCTGAATTTTCTAGACTTAATTTATTATCGTCAATTAAGTTAATTGATCGTAAGAAGGTCAGTTTAGATAATAGGTAAATAATTTAATTAGAGAAACTAGGTTAGAGATATGTATGGAAATAATCATACCGATTTAAATTTAATAGAGATAGATAAATGTATAACATTTTGAAGCTTATATCCTGATAGACAAATATTGACAATTTAGATTTGATGGTAAATGTAGTGTATTTATAGAATTCCTCACACACGTCACCGATATATCTCACCTTCACTTTCGTTAGTTAAGTACGCGTCGTAGGTAGTAGCCACTCACTTTCCATAGACGATAAGCTTTCACTCTTAACCTCACAGTACAAACGTCAGGGCGATACTAACCTCTCCCTGCTTTGTCCCCTGCTTTATAGGCTGCGGCTACCTACTTCCCTCTGGTCAAACATGATTGGGAATAACCACGTCTGCCAGAAGATGGGTTAAGGTCGGTTGAAAAAAGGGTTTTGCAGAGTGTAATGACTTGAAAAATGATCATAGGGTTGAAAAACGAATGGACTTTGACCTTTTTGAGATCCTATCTGGGTTTTTTCTTTAAACTTTTTTGATTTGGATTATAAGAAAATGACAGCGCGGTCATTTATTTTTCATTTCCATTATTGTGATCATTTGGAACGATGAATATCTTCGATTATATTTCGTTTCGCTATTCAATATGAATAGTTTTATAAATGTATTTTAATGAACATATTGAAACGTTTATTAAAATTGTAATTTAATTTATTTCATTACATAAAAAGAATAAGAATATACATCAATATTTTATTGAGTCTTCATATATGCTTAATAATTATTAATGTGTTAATTAAGTATAGGTTAAAATTTATTCACATTTATGAAATTTAGCACACTTAGGGATCTATCTTGAAGATGTCGGTGGTGAATGCAAAAGAACGGTGGTGTTCCTTGGTACGTCCCCGAGCTGTTGTAATTTGGATTATGGATTGTACGTCTTGTGTTTCATTTATTACCGCTAGAGTTATGCTCTTTAACTACGAGGTCTTGGATTTTAGTGTTACGTAAGCTAGTACATATAGCCTTCATTTACTATTACCTCTTCATTTTCCTCTTTCATTCGTGAGTGTAGCCACCGGTGCTTGTGTCCCTTTTTGTCACATTACTTGGTAAGTGACTGGATTCATGGAGTAGCCTTTCTGCATCCATAAGCATTGTCACCGAAGGTGGTAGGTGACTTTTTTCAGAGAAACTTTCCTTTTTGACTGCTTTTTCAAGTCTCTTGTATTTAATTTCCTTTTGAAGTTAGCAATAAAGCAATTGGTCCCGAAGCAAATGTAAAACCCTTTATTAAATATTTCTATAAAATATTAGTCAGTTATTTTGAGATTCATATAATATCCATAGTAATAATTATATATCTGAATGTTATGCTAGATAATTTTTTTAAAGAAATATTGACCAGTAAAGTCAATCTTCTCTGTTTCTATAATTACTGAATTATTGATCGTTATTTTTTAAGAAAAACTATATTTTTTTTCTATTTTTTTTTATACATTTATTGATAATGATTGAGTAATATAAATTATTTTCAATAGATATTGATTAAATGAAGCGATGAATCATCACATTTGGCATCTTTCTTTGTAATAATAAATCTGTTGAAATTTGTTTCTTGCTATTTATACAGTCATCATATTTGCAAAAGTTGAAGGTTATGAAATCTTCAGAGTTTTGCTTTAAGTAGTTTGTCATTAGAACAAATATTATTTAATATTTAGAAAGGATATGACTGTTCCTATATTTATTCATAATGAAAGTTATTGTGATTCCTTTATTATGTAATATTCATTTTGGTTTGTAATTGCCGAAATATTCTGATTAATGAAAAAAGTATATGAAGTCCATATGATTATTTTACTTATAAAAAAATCAAAGTTCAATTTCTAGGTTATTTTAAATGTTAATAAATGTTACAAAAAATTAATTGAAGTAAATTTAATATAACTATACAGTTTGGGCCACAAAAATGTTTCCGATTTTTCTAATACTATAAATCTTCAGCCAATGGACGAAAAAACTGTATCTTGGTCTCTTTTTTATCGCCGCCTTTTATTTTACTATTATGGTGTGAAAACAATTTTGAACTGATTGACATAGTTTAAGAACAGGTAAGCAAAGAGTGAGGGTGATTATTTTTGTCATTGCGCGAAGGTTATTCTTAGAGCTAACTCTGTGATTTTACTCACTAAATGGCAGTGAATAAAAGAAAAAATATTATAATGGTAGACATTTTAATACAGGGTGCTTACACTTCTTCCTTATAAACTATTTGGAAATAGAACAACTTTAGTGACATTTTTTATCTCGTTGAAGTTTTCACTCTGAATATTCGTTCTTCATTTGTTAATTGCATGGCTTAGGTCCGCTTCACACTTGCATTTTTTTTATCACTGAAAGAAAAATAACATTAAATTATTCCTTTATCGGTTAAATAACGTAAGTGTGAATACATTTTATGCAATTCTTTTTTTACACCCTGAATTAAAATGTCTACCATTTTAATTTTTTCCCTTTTCTTCTCTGCCTTTTAGTAAGTAAAATCACAGAGTTAGCTCTAAGAATAACCTTCGCGCAATGACAAAAAATAATCACCCTCACTCTTTGCTTACCTGTTCTTAAACTATGTCCATCAGTTCAAAATTGTTTTCACACCATAATAGTAAAATAAAAGGCGATAAAAAAGAGACCAAGATACAGTTTTTTCGTCCATTGGCTAACGATTTATTAGAAAAATCTAAAACATTTTTGAGGCCCATACTGTAGAGAGAAGGGTAAAGTTACATATACCAGCCAGATACAGTACAGGGTGGCGCAAAAAAAACACTCTCAAACTAGTCTATTTTACAAATAATCAAAGCTAGAAATTTTCTAAAAACACAGTTTTATTCGTTTATTTTTTCTGCATCTATCTTGATAATCTGTTAAGAGTTACGACAAAAATTAAACATCCAGTAGCGAATTAAAAAAAGGTAAATAAAAAGGGCTTGTGCGAGGACGAAATGTACGAAAAAAATATCATAAGAGGTATCTAATTCATTTCATATTGATGTAAAAACAATAAATTCTATTATTTTTTGTAACAAATATGAGAAAATAAAAAATATAATTACCATCTGAAAGTTGGTTTTTGAAGATAAAATTGATATCTTTATAAGATCATTTCGCCGTTAATTTTTATCTCTTATTCGAAACCTTCAAAATGCAGCTTTCAAAAGAACGAGGAGTTTTTGTTGTGACAATTTTTTTAAGGACTGGAAGCTTTACGCAGGTTCAACCTCATTTTGAACAACGCTTTCTGGGAAGATATCCCCAAACTATAAAACTAACCATATTGACAAATGTTAATAAGTTCAAAACTGAAGAAACCACTTTAAATTTGAATAAAAAGTGATCATGTCGCAGGAGAAAAGAATGAACACATGAAAACATTAATCTTTTTCATCAACAGCTTATTGATAAAACAAAAATATAAATCAGAAGGTACGCATTAGACATCATTTAATACATATTTAACCAAATTGTTAAACACGATTTGAGATATCATCCTTTCAGATGCACGTAAGGCATGAACTCTTAGAACTGATTTACCGCACCGTCTAAATTTTGCAAAATTGTTTCTGCAAAGAAACCATTTATCGTGATTGGTGATGAAGATGTATTTCCATGAATGAAGGAATCAATTACAAAAACGTTAATTATATGAAAAATATTGGATTCAATCTTTACTACTACCATATGGAAATAAAATATTCCTATTATGAACTTTTTTGTGTTTTTCGTCCTTGCGCAAGCCCTTTTTATTTCCATTTTTTTAATTCGCTGCTGGATGTTCAATTTTTGTCGTAACTGTTCCCCCTTAAAAGACTGACTGAGGAGTTTAAGCTCAACAAACAGAATTCATTCAATATAATAACACTATTACCATCAAACTTGGGTAAATAAAATTTTGCCCAGTACATCAATATGATAAAAGCTATTAACTGACTAAAAATCATATAATTCAAGCCGCTGTTTTCCTAAATATCATTGTGTAAAGAATCCTCTCAAATTTTGTCAGTCCAATTAGGGTTAACAGATTATCAAGAAAGATGCAGAAGAGGTAAACGAATAAAAATGTGATTTTTAGAAAATTTCTAGCTTTGATAATTTGTAAAATAAACTAGTTGGAAAATGGGATTCCTTTTTTTGCACCACCCTGTATAGTGAATGAGTTAGGATATGGAAATGAGAATTGCTGTCGGTTTTAGAAACTGATACCAATTTTATGGCAGATTAATAAAAATTTGTTCACTATAGACAGTAGAAGTTTCATAATTACATCCTAACCTAATTTATTCACTATAGAGGAGTTCTATTAAGGAGCCGTTATTGAGAAAATGCATCAAAATTTACCTATTAAAATTTATTGATTGTGTATTGTATATTGTTTTCCCACATTAGTATATCTTATATTTGAATGCGTTTTTTAAATAATAAGTTACTAACCAATTGAAATTTGCATCTGATAATTGAAGGTTTATCTAATATTTTTCCTTTTCATATTTTATATGGAATTGATTATGTCAAGAACCAAATTATACAGTATAACAGTCCTGCTGCCCCGCTTCTATAACCAAAATCGCGATAATAGGAGCGAGTCATAACTCGAAGTTATAATACAATTGTGTCTCCTTAAAAATTTCATTTTCTATGAGTTAGAATAAAAGAAAATGGTTCTGAGGGCTCATCTTAACGTATATTACCAGAACCAGCTGATGAAGCTCTGTTACGAAAGTTCAAAGTAGCGAACAAATTAATATTATTAAAACTTACCCATAGCTTAACTATCACTCAGTATATACGTGAGTAATTAGTTTGATTTATATAATTGTGTTACATTGAACAAACAGTAATTTTATGCTCTGTGAAATATTTTCAGCAGTACGGTAATTAAATTCCGAGTTACCGGACGGTTTCACATTTACGGGCACTTAAGAGACTTATCTATACTAATAATTTCCTTAGTGTGTTTATTTATTTATTTATTTGGTGTCCACTTTTACACTATGGGTATTAAACATGAAGAATGTAACTATGATACGCACGGGAATATATTGACTTGATATTTAAATATCCTGTTTCTATTAAATTTTTAAATGTATTTTATCTATAAAACAAATTGGACTGTGTAGAAAATTGAATTCATTGAGAGTAACCTAATAACGAGTAATCTATACTAATAATTTCCCTCGTGTGTTTATTTATATCTAGATTTATTTGGCGTCCGCTTTTATTCGACGAGTATTAAACATGAAGAATGTAACTATAATGATACACACTGGAATATATTAACTTGGTATTTAAATTGTTTTTATTCAATTTTTGAGTGTATTTTATCTATAAAATGTAGTATTTATCAGTTTAGGCAGAAAAAATATATTTTAACTGAGATAACTAAAAACACCTAATAACGGGTAATAAATTAGTATTAAAGACCCGTTATTTTTAACGGGCAAGTACACTAGTAGATTAATATTGAAGATGATGACCCGTTATTTTTAACGGGAAAGTACACTTATAATAGACATTATTTAACTTTTACTTAAATTGGTATCCATGATTCTGGCAATATACTTATACACTATGATGAGCTCTCAATATTATAATAAATTCGATGCATGTCTGACAATTATTACAGCTTTTATAAGAGCGGGGCCTGCCTGTATCATCAAATTCACACTCATGTTGTTTGGTCCATTACAAATAACCCATTAATTCATCAACCAAATGGATTGACGCAACAGAAACTATTCTGTTAATACATCACTTTCAATATTGAATTTATAAAAAAATAAATTGATTTCATATAATTTCAGTTTCTTTGTCTGACATTTTGATAATAAAAGTTTAAGAAAGATACATCTTAAAATAATAGTTTGGTAGCTAATTAAATCTAACACTACATCTAGCTTTGAATTTAAAATACAGCAGAAATCCTATAAAGTCCTGAGTAAGGAAGTAGCCTGAATAGTATTAGAAAACTAATGGCCATTTCAGGACAGACTAAGGAAAATTTGTTCGCTATACTTCCTTTCTCCGGACCCTACATTCACTATAGAGGATTTCTACTGTAAATGAATTTTATGAGAAACTATTATTAAATTTTTATTTCTAACTAATCAGAAAATTTTCCAAATTCCATCAGAACTTCAGAAGCTTTGCTACTAAAAAATGTCATAATTTGCCGGTGCGCGGAAGATTCCACTGCAGAAAATTAAGACAGTTTAAAGGAACTTTCCTTGGAAAATAAGGAACTTTCCTCAGTAGAATTTTCCTAGAACCGATTTGCCAAGCTTCCTGACAAATTTATTACTTATTACTGCGTTTGTAGGATATCATAACTGCTTAAAATTCTCCACAGTTCATGTCAAACCAAAATGAGTCCTCATTATTATTATTCCAGGTATAATTCTCCATCAACTGATGAAATAGTTTAAACTTAATATCTTCCATATCCATTTTATGGTTAGGTAATTTGCTATTGGTTTGTTATTAACCTTTGTTTGTCACTGTTAGTATTGATATTAACCTTAGGTTTCAATGTACTATATTCAATTATTCATGTTTACACTACACAATAATAAAATATTGTGATAAAAAAATATAAACTAACTAAGATTTATTTAAAATATAGAGTTAAAAATATTCCCCACTGTTTAGGATTAATAAAACTTTAGCTGTTATTAATGTAGTCTGTATTAATATCATACCTTATAGAGTAAATAATGATTAGAGAAATAGAACTACGTAAATTATTTCTTATAGTTATAATGTGATTTAAAACCAATAAGTGCAATAGATTAAATTGTAGACTGTATAATTTAAATACTATGTAGTTCGAAATAAATAAGTACTAGAGTGAAATAATAGAAACATTGTATAATATATGACTATAAATAAATACCAATGACATATAGTGTAAAATAAAGAACATATTTACAATACCTAGTAAAAAATAAGTTTTTAATTGAACAGTTGAACAAAAAGTAAAATATATCTCATAATAAAAAGATAAATACTGGGAGTGAATAATTTTGAAATATGTTTTAAATTTTCTTTCATGATATGAAGTGAATTAAGTTTCTTAATTCACTGACTTTTTCTTCCATTTTAAAGATAACAGATAAATGAAAACAAAACTTGTTAGCACTGAAAAAAATTTTAATAGTCAACTAATTTGATCATTCATTTCCATTATAGCTATAAGTTACAATCATAATAGAATTAGATACATCACAGTTCAATTCATTGTTTATATAAATAATATTCATTTAGATTTTTAAGTTGGGCAAGAGGATTTTATTGGATATAGTGTACATGTAAAGAGAGCCGTATTAGGTATCTTCAAGCTATAATATTATAACGGGATGGTGTAGTAAGCAACACTGTTTGTCAGGAAGAACATGAACAAAGGTTGCATAGCAGTTAATAGGATAAGCATGTAAAACCTCCTTTTACTTCCGCTCTCGCTATTGAAACCAGACCCTCCGGCATACTGAGTAGTTTCAGAGGGCGGTTGGTTCTGAATCTGACTGCGCAGAGTTCTGAACATGAAGATTGAGAGTGTGAGGCTGCAGTAACCTTGAGCAACGTAGTAACCCATTCCCGGTAAAACCATTGAGGCACCTAACATCAAAATCATTCCAGGATATTTGTAACCAGCCAAAGCCAAGACGTGAAGCGCGTGCAAAGATCTCTTGACGACAGTCCCAGAGTTGAAGTGAAGTAATGCCAAAACAACTAGAACTTCCAGGACTAGCCATACAATAGCACTGCTAGCTTGTATACCCAGCACCTCAGGAGAGAACCTGTTCATCAGACCGAGAGATAACCCCACCATCAAGATGTACGTCACAAAAGCCATTGTCGGTATGTAGAGGTCTGGAGCATTGACATCATGCCTGGGCTGAACTTGAACTCCTTCTGATTGCTCATACTGAACAGCCCAATCTTTATGGGTGAAAGGAAAGAAGAGCAGCTTAATTTTACCCATAACGTATTTGGTATCAACAGCAAAATAGTATTTCAATTTGGAGACGCTCATGTACTTCTCGAGCTTTTTATCAATGAGCTCCTGTCCTTGACCAAGAAGGTTTTGACCATACTGCATTGCAGCATTGGCAATCAGGGGATCTTTGATGAACTGAGCTCCAGGGAAACTCCCAGGGTAATTATTTGGTTGAGGGTTGAAAGCATTTGGTTGGAAGGGTTGTGAGTATTGCGGGTAGGGAGCAGCAGGTGCTGGCTGTTGCAGAGGAGGGGTAGGCTGTTGAGGAGGAGCAGAGTATTGATAGTTTGCCTGTTGACTGTAGTCATAATCTTGATAGCCACTCGTATCTTCAAACAACTGTGGCTGTCTGTGATGAGGATCTTGGTCATTGTTGTATGGATACATTGCGGTGTTTGTTATTCAACAAGAAATTGAAAAAGGTCCTGCAAAAGAAAAAAGTTTATTATTATATAGCTACCCCACAAATAGAGGAAGAAATTTGTATAGAATATCATTAAAATCTATATTTTATTGTATTTAACTAAAGATCAAATAAATAGCTAGGTAGCTATATTAACAATGCTTTTTATGCAAAAAACTAGGTAGCAAGTTAATAAGTTATTTCAATAGATGTACCAAGAGTTACTACAGTAATCCTGTAAAATGAAATTACAAATTCATAAAAATTCAGTTTGATCAAATTTTAGATTCATTACATAACATGATAACTAGTTAGATACTTACTTGAATAAACTGTCCTGTGTTGGTGGCTTGAAAAGCTATCAGGTCACTGATCTGAAATAACAAAGCCATATTTCAATATTCAGACTAGCTAGTTGAGGAAATTTTATTCACACACTAAAGTTTAAATTCAATCATTCGATAAAAGCCAGTCAACGGAATATGGGTGATATTTAGCATATTCTCAATAATTTAGAACTAGCTATTTGGCCAGTGCCAGTATGTCGTAACTGATACAGTGTTCTCCAAGAAATCCTCTATTATTCCTTTAGCTCAGTGTATAATACATGTAAATATAGGAAAAAAATTAAAGATTGTTCACACAGAAAATGTTCCATATTCTACAGACTGGTTGTTTTGGAGAATTAATGATAATATGATCATTTGCCATTTGAGAGAAATTTAGCTTCTTTTAAGTTCTTTTGAGAGAGAAATGGAGAGTTTATAAGAAACTGTTAGAAACACTGTTTTAATAGAGTAATTGTTTGAAATGTAATTCAAACGCGTAACAATCGACTGATGTTTTCTTTATTAAATGTATCAATTAGATACATAAACTAACAAATTCCTTACCATTCAAACGGGCAACAATCGACTGATGGTTGCCTTATTAAATATAAAAAGTTTAATTAAGTGCATAAACTAAGAAAATCCGTATCATCTGAATGCGCAGAAATGATCAATGGTTGTGCTATCGATGATTGATTTCCGCGATAAAATGTGCCAATTTGATGCACAAGTTAAAAAAATCATATTCAAATGCGCAGCAATCAATCGATAGTTGCGTTATCAATCGATGGCTGCGCAAACTATTGATCAACAGATTGCGCAGCGAAATCGGTTGATATGGTAGATCACTCAGACGCGCGTGACATATATATTAATTTGCTACAAACACTTCTGAATTTAGTGAATTTAATCAGTAAATTTACCTACATTAATTTTGCTACAAACAGATTAAGAGACCTCTACGAACACATTACCAGTTCCTAACCCAGTTTGCAAAGCGCGTCCATGTCGCCAAAGAGGCAAAGATCTTTGGAGACTATATTGGAGGGAAAATTCATCAAAACAAGATCTTGGTGACTATTTTCTAATTAATTCCTATGTTTACACGTTATTATTGGAGACATATTGAAGAAATTTGGCAATTTTGGAGACAAATATGAAAATTTTGGAGACTAATTGTCCTGAAATTTGAAATCTTGGTGACACATTAGACACACTTTGCAGACTCTTCAGTCTTCCCCAGATGCCAGGTGATAATTGACAGCCAGACTGGAAAACATAAATTCTAACAGAGTTACTCCTAACTTCATGCATTCCCATTAGTGATGTTTATCATCACAACAAGCCCAATTGTGAAGCTTAAATGACTTATTTTACATTAGTTTTCACTGCGGAGTTCAAATTTATAAAATAATTTACTGATTTCTGCATTTTTTAGGGTTAAAATGAGTAATTTTTGTTCATTCTAAATTCCTAACAGAGTTACTAGTCAATCTGAAATGAGTTATTATTCCACTCTGGATTGACAGTTATTTTGAGCCCTTCAATTGCAAATGGCAAGTTTTATCTATTTTTCTCCTATGCTACAATGTTATTTTGGAGAGAATTTAAGAAAATTTGATCATTCTGGAGAGAATTTGATGAATTTTGGAGAGAGCTGGAGAGACAAATGGCGAGTTTATGAGACATACTATTTTACTTGGTCAATCTGTCATACTATTTTACTTGGCCTCTTGACCTCTTCCAGACTTCCAGCAGTCTTGAGTTTGGGAATATGGGATGGGAGATATTTGGGATATTCTCTACAAACCATTTAAAATTACTTCCTATCATTCTATGTTTACAATTTTACATTAATTTTGATAGAAACACTTCTGAATTAATCCCTATAATTCCAGTCTGTATTTCGTGGTAAATTCCACCGACATGTCGCCTGTCGGTAGAATTTTTCCCTTTTTGGTGGGAGTGGGATTTTTTGCACCAAATACAGACTGGCCTATATTTTACATTAATTTTACCGAGGACAGAATAAGAGATATCAATGAACACTTTATCAGTTTCTTTCTGCAGACTGGAGATTTACATAATAGTTGTCTAAAACTTGAAGAAGTTTATATTTTATATAAATGATTTGGTAACCTAACTATACTTATAGTTAGGTACTTAGTATTAGTAAAGTACCAAGTGACAGTGTGAGACTTGAGTTTCTGTGAGAACTATCTGAATCTAGATGTACTTGACTAATCAAATTGTGTTAGATAGGGGCGTAATAGGTGAATAGTTACCTTGATGAATTCTATTGGTCGTGTTAATTGTTTCTATATTACTAAATTAACTAGCTAATTAGGTTTGTTGCAAGTTGGAACCGATTGAAGTTAAAATATTCTATTCAGCGGAAAAATGAGTGTTGCCAACTATTTTAGGTTAATCCTTAAATATTTATAAATAAATCTGACAACAGTAAATTAATATTCATACGCGTTAATAATTATGGATTACTGGTATATAATAAAGAAAAATAATTATTAGCAAATCTAAAAAATCATTCTTCACCATAATATCGTTGCTATTTAGGTAAATCAGGTAATTTTATTTCTATCTAGCGGGCTATTAGACGATTTGTGACGGCAACACTATTTTAAGGTCGGCTCGTCAATAACAAAAATATTGCAATTGTATTATAATTAATTATTATTACTTACATTGACTTCGTCTTTTCAAATTATTTATTATTTCCTAGTTCTGTGATTATTGGGCCTAAGGCCTCCAAACATCATGTCTCAAGAGAAAGGACTTGTCCAGGAAAATAAAGAAGTGGATCTTGTGACCAATAATCCTTCATCTCGTGAGTTTCATTGAAATCTTTGAATTTTGATAGCTAGCCGACCTATTAAAAATATTGTTATTTAGGGTCACGCAGCCCCAGTCTGCAGAATGTGTCTTCTCTCCTTCAGAGATTTTAATTTGAGAGACAGTTACTCTCTGACTCTCAGTAACCCAGTTTGTATTTGGTGCACTGAACTCCCAGTCTGTATTTCGTGGTAAATTCCACTGACATGTCGGTGGAATTTTTTTCCCTTTAAATATAATATTCTGG
>CANNZV010000659.1:35002-275088 GCA_947561585.1 Caprella mutica
AATTCAATCAAAAACTCCCACAGAGAGTCTTGGAAAAATGTTCCATATTCTGCAGACTGGACGCAGCCCGCAGGTAAATTGCGGCCCTTTAATATTAATTGCGGCCCTCTCAAGAGAGTCTCTAAAACATTCTGAACCGAAATTACATTAAAATGGCATAGCTATCAAAAGAAGCGCAGTGCATGCTATAATTTATTAATCTTAAGTTTTTAACGGTGTGTTTTGAAGCTATTTATGCTTCTGTTGTTAGAGGTCGCAGTTTGTTAGTGTGCCGCAATTTACCTGCTTGACCCCCAGTCTGTATTTGGTGCGCAAAATCCCACTGACTTTTTCAAAAAGCTGAAAAAATCCACCATAAATTTCCAGTAATTTGACTGATCCACCAACATTTACCCAATTTATCCACCGAAAAATAATGGTAACATAGGAATAAATAGTTAAAAATCCACCGACTTTGCCAGAATATTATTTTCAAAGAGGAAAAATTCCACTGACATGTCGGTGGAATTTACCACAAAATACAGACTGGCTTGACCCTACATATTATGAATCATAACGTTGTTAGAATTTTAGTATTACTTGTACCTTAGCCTACCTAGGGTCATGCCAGAGTCGAATAATAACTCATTTCAGATTGGCTAGTAACTCTGTTAGGAATTTAGAAT
Source organism: Caprella mutica (assembly GCA_947561585.1). Lineage (NCBI taxonomy): Eukaryota > Metazoa > Arthropoda > Malacostraca > Amphipoda > Caprellidae > Caprella > Caprella mutica. The sequence goes on from CANNZV010000659.1 coordinate 35,668, forward strand.
GAACAAAAATTACTCATTTTAACCCTAAAAAATGCAGAAATCAGTAAATTATTTTATAAATTTGAACTCCGCAGTGAAAACTAATGTAAAATAAGTCATTTAAGCTTCACAATTGGGCTTGTTGTGATGATAAACATCACTAATGGGAATGCATGAAGTTAGGAGTAACTCTTTTAGAATTTATGTTTTCCAGTCTGGGGTTCACGCAGGTAAATTGCGGCCCTTTAATTTTCAATTGCTCCGTACGGCCCTCTCTAAAACATTTTAAATCAAGTTTACATTAAAATGTTGCATAGCTATCCCAGTCTGTATTTTGTGGTAAATTCCACCGACATGTCTGTGGAATTTTTCCCCTTTGAAAATAATATTCTGGCAAAGTTGGTGGAAATTTAGCTATTTATTCCTATGTTATCATTAATTTTCAGTGGATAATTTGTGAAAATGTTGGTGGATCAGCCAAATTACTGAAAATTTATGGTGGATTTTTTCAGCTTTTTGAAAAAGTCAGTGGGATTTTATGCACCAAATACAGACTGGTAGCTATCAAAATATGCACAGACACAGTGCATGCTATAATTTATTACTTTATGTTTTTAACAAGTGTTTTGAAGCTATGACATTTCTGTTGTCAGAGGCCGCAGTTAGTTTGTCACTGTTTGTATCCAGTCTGCAGATCATGGGACATTTTTAACATTTTCTGTGTGAAGAATCCTTTATTTCCTCCTATATTTACATGTATTTCACTGAGAACAGAAGCCAAAATAGAAGAACACTTTACCAGTTGGCAGTTCCTGCAGTCTGGGTTTGTGGGCCGCAATTTGCCTGCCCTGCTTGACCCCCAGAATAAAAAAATTCTTGCATTGTCGGAGGTCTGACGGAGGATATTTAGCTATTAATTCCTATATTGCCATTAATTTTTGGAGGAGAAACTAGAAAAATGTTATAGGACTAAACAAATTGATGAAGAATGTTGGCAGCTATTTCTCAGATTTTTGAAAAAGTCAGAGGAGTTTAGTGCACCAAATACAAACTGGCTTGACCCTAGTTTTCAGAACCCATATTGTGATACCGAATACGATCCATGTTTAAACGAGTATATGACTGTATCCCAGTTTGTATTTGGTGCACTGAACTCCTCTGACTTTTTCAAAAATCTGAGAAATATCTGCCAACATTTTTCATCAATTTATTTAATCCTTCAACATTTTTCCAGTTTCCCCTCCCATGTTTCAGAGTATGGAGAAAGTCGCCAGTATATTGGCGACTTTTGAGGGGTGAAATAAGTTGAAAAACATGTAAATAACAAGTAAATCACTCATAAAATATTCTCAAGAGATAAACATGCATCAGACATGAAGCTTAGTAATTCCACCGATATGTCAGTGAAATTTTTTCCCCTTTGAAAATAATATTCAGGCAAAGTCAGTGGATTTTTAGCTATTTATTCCTATGTTACCATTATATTTCAGTGGATAAATTGGGAAAATGTTAGTGGATCAGTCAAATTACTGGAAATTTATGGTGGATATTTTCCATTTTTTGAAAAAGTCAGTGGAATTTTGTGCACCAAATACAGACTGGCGCGGCCTTTGTGGCTGGTTGAAGACTAAGAGATCCTTCAATCTGGCTTCAGTTCTCTGTACAAAATGTGTAAATTTAGGTGAAAATTATGGATTGTTGTTAAAAATGTCCCATATTCTACAGACTAGGTTTATGGATGGGCTGAAGTGCAGAAATAAATATTGGTATTGTTCACACACAAAATGTTTAAACAAATGTCCCATGGCCATCCAGGCCAGCAGGGTGGAAAAATAACTCTTCTGATTGACTAGTAACTCCGTTAGAGATTCTAAATCTACTATAGCTATGTGTGAACTCATCCTAAAGATAACTCTACAAAAAACTATACATTATTTCTTTTAACTATGTAAAAATCAGTTATATATTTTATAGTATTTGAAAAAATTGAACTCTGCATGCTTTACTGATGATCAGCAGGGTTAATCATTAATAAACTCTGTGGTTGAATATTCATGAGTAGCTAACTCTGTTAGAGTTTTCCACTTGACACTCTGGATGACCCAGTCTGAAAAGTACAGCAGGATTTGTGGATTAATCCTGTGCCCAAGTCCTATTTAATTCCTAGTTTCCCATGTTATTTGCTGTGCCCAAATCCCAATTTCTGTAAAAAATACTCAGTCTGTCACTGTCTGTGTAGATCTTCTTTTCAGACTGGTGGATGGCCATGTTCATCAGACAGTTCAGACTGGGTTTCTAGCTATGCATCTTGCAAGGAAATGAAACAACTCTGACTAGATTAGACTGCAGGAACTAGTAAAGTGTTGTCCAAGAAATCCGCCATTTTGGCTTCTGTTCTCAGTAAAATACATGTCAATAAAGAAGGAAATTAAGTATTGTTTGCACAGAAAATGTTAAAAATGTCCCATAGATATTTGAATAACAGTAATGGTTTTCACTTTTCAATTGTGTATATTTTCATCCAAATAATAAATATCATAGAATTTAATTTATTATGTGGGTTTGGTGTTTACATGTGCAGTATGAAGATTTGTTTAATGTTTTTACGATTTTACCTATTTTCATTATATTTTATGTTACTGTCTATAGCCACTTTCCTCTTGTTCATTTTCAGCAACTGGAGGAGTAATCGCTTTCCCCATTGAGGGGCCTCTTGGCAATGAGCGTTACCGTCTCACTGTGGGAATGACAGACGAGGATAGAGCTTATAGGGCTCAGTGGCTCAAAGATCAGGTAAGTTTTCCTATTTTCACTTTTTTTTAACACGTTTTGTGATTGCAAAATGCATGATTATGCTCCCAATGTAATGCTATATGACCCTCCAGTGGGTCCCTTCGCATGAAATGTGTTCGAGACAAATTTTTTTATTAAAAACAAAATATTTTAATTTGTGGGTTCAAAATATCTAGTTTGTTCTAGCTACATGTAATTAGAGCAGTTATCAGTAGTGTCTACCATTGTAGCTATTTAGATATAAATGAATAGCAGATATTGTTGTCTTTCAAATAATCAATAAAAGGACCAAGTTAAGATAACTGACCAGATATGAACCAAGTAAAGATAACGGACCAGAAATGGACCAAGTAAAGATAACGGACCAGAAATGGACCAAGTAAAGATAACGGACCAGAAATGGACCAAGTTAAGATAACTGACCAGAAATGGACCAAGTAAAGATAACGGACCAGATATGAACCAAGTAAAGATAACGGACCAGAAATGGACCAAGTAAAGATAACGGACCAGAAATGGACCAAGTTAAGATAACTGACCAGAAATGGACCAAGTAAAGATAACGGACCAGAAATGGACCAAGTAAAGATAACTGACCAGAAATGGACCAAGTAAAGATAACGGACCAGAAATGGACCAAGTAAAGATAACGGACCAGAAATGGACCAAGTAAAGATAACTGACCAGAAATGGACCAAGTAAAGATAACGGACCAGAAATGGACCAAGTTAAGATAACGGACCAAGTAAAGATATAGGACCAGAAATGAAGCTTGTAAACATAATGGACCAGAATTTAACATGTTAAAGATAACTGACTCTGGTCTGTTATCTTAACTTGCTCCCAATAAAAATTAAAAAAAATTCAAAGAACCAATGTTTTGTTTAAATAAAAATTAAGGGAAGAAGAAATTCCCCAGAATACTGAAGTCTTGAAAGTTTTAAAAATGACATACAAAGAATCTAGACAAATTTGATGAGTTTATCAGTAAGTGCCCTCTAAAGCAGTGATTCTTAAAGAGGAGTGCCTGACACCCCTTTGGGGCCTGAAGTGTTTATAGGGGGTGCCTGGGATTGCTGTTTTATATGTTGCTTATATGTTGTAAAAATTTGGGTGTTGCTGTTATTATCATGCAGAATATAGCTACATGAAATATATTTTAAATTTTCTAATATCATTGTAACCAAATGGCAAATACGTATATTATAATTGTAGCTTTTCAATCTATTTCAATGCATAGGGGGTGTGCCTTAGAAAAGTACTTGAGAACCACTGCTCTAAAGATATAAACTATGCTGGCTCACCAGACTGCAGGAACTGGTAAAGTGTTCTCCAAGAAATCCTCCATTTTCGCTTCTGTTCTCAGTAAAATACATGTAAATATAGGAGGAAATTAAGTATTGTTTGCACAGAAAATGTTAAAAATGTCCCATATTCATGATGATCAAAATACATTCATTGACTAGATCTCATTTTCTTCTGCACGATGTATTTTGATAGTCATTTAACAGCATCGTTTGTCATTTCGCTTATTGGAAATTTTTCATTCAGTAGCTAATTAATAATTTGTAAAGAAAATATTCATACGGTAGCTAATTGGTTCATTATTCAATAGATTTATTTTGAAGTTATTTTTACATGGCTTTATTTGCAACTTATTATATAACTCACTTACCATTTCTAATTTGATGCAGCTAATATTCTTTAAATATATTTATAATAGTCTACTTATTCAAATTAATATTGGTGTAATTTTTCATCTTGCTTCATGTATAAACTAACAGTAATATTTTTCAGATTCTTGCCGAATCAGAGCCAATTAATGTTCCTGGTTACTACGAGGCGAGGTTCAATCCAATCAGACGTGCATCCATGTGGCCCCTCAACACTCTATTCAAGTAAGTAGCTACACCCTATTTGGACTGACAAAATTTGTGAGGATTCTTTACACAATGATATTTAGGAAACCAGCAGCTCGAATTATATGATATTTTGTCAGTTAATAGCTTTTATCATATTTATGTACTGGGAAAAAAATTTATTTACCCAAGATTGATGGAAATAGTGTTATTATATTGAATGAATTTGGTTTGTCGGGCTTAAACTCCTCAGTCAGTCTTTTAAGGGTTAAATAGAAACTTCATATGGGCTTGGATTTTGAAACAGTTTCTTATAATTTAGCATAGCTTGAATTTTTTCTCTATTTGTATTCTAGATATTTGAATTATTGTCATGTGAACTTATTGTGGAAAAAAGTAAGAATGTATTTATGTAGCAAATCTATTTTATCCAATAAAGTGATTATTTATTGGCTATCTTCTCTCTGGTTACATTTTAAGTTTTTAATGTAGTCTAATAGTTATTGACTGTAAACAACATGTACATTGACTTTAATTTAAATAGTACTGAAGTAGGTAGCTACTTTAGTCAAGAATGAAAATTATTTTGAAGTCTTCTTAAATCCTACATTACCAAAAGGAATGCTACGTAGCTAACTAACTCTTTAGAAGAAATTCATAGGGATAATAAAAACATTAGTTAACCTCTAGCCAAATTTTCTATCCAATTTGTATCGCTTTACTTCAATGTCTCCTCTAATTAATAGCTATATAATAACCATAATAAATTAGTTAGTCACCAACAGTAGCTAATTGCTTTAGAATATACAAAACATTGTTCTAACATTTTTAAGACTAACTAGTTAGCTACTTACTATTAATTTTAGAAACTTGTTGGCTTAATATACTTTAGATCTTTATGAGTAGCTTATCTGCATCCATGAGCACTATCACTGATTTCTGATAGGATATTTTGTTGTTCAAGCCACTAAATCTTGAAGTTCCTTGTATTTTTTTTCTCAGATTTTATTATTATTTCTTAAATTAATTTGCAGTGAAATCTTTCAAGGAAATAAACACGATAGAAAGTTAGATGCAGTTTTCTATTTTAAAAATATATATATTTTCAAAACATAAGACTTAGGTACTTGAATAAATTTATATTCCTCTTATGAATACAAGGTGTAGCTATATTTAATCAATCAATAACATGGTTTATATTTGAGTAAGGGATGATTTATTAGATTGAAGAAAGCCGTAAGGTAACTTCAAAATAGTTATCGAGACAATAACTTTTTATTCATTTGAGTTATATCCTCTCAGGCCCCTTTACAACCGTTACGGACACGGTAACGAGAATGTGTTCATTGCAAGATTTGCACTTGGGAAGTCACTCATGGCACTTGCTTTTGGAGCTGCTACTTATTATTACTTCCTCAACAATACAAGTGTGAGTAAATTGTATTTAGAAATTGAACATTTAAAAAGTATATTTTCCATTATTCCTTATATCTCGTGATTTGAAAGCCATTTTTAACTCTCTTAATTTGAAAATTCTTTCATGTTTTTTTATCAATAAAACTGATTTCTGCAATATTATCTTTTTACTTTTTTGTATTAATTAAAATTTTCGTTTTGTTTGTTTTAATAACTCTATAATGTTTGTTTTTTTAGTTAAGTAGCTAAATGCAGAATTATTACAGATAGCTAATAATTTATGAAAGATTTTCTATCGACTTGTAAATGTTATAATTAACAATATCGAAATGTTGCATATTGAAAACTTTTGAATATGAATAATTACCTTATAGCTAATAAAAAAACTGTCCAAAACATGTTTTGATTGCAGAACAAAATTCTGGATTACCTTTTTCAAAACATACGTAATCATATGGATAAATTAAAGAATTAGTCTAATAATTCATGCAATTCTAATGAATTATCAATATGGAAATATTTGGTACCTATATGATCATTGTTTATTATTAACCACATATGCAAAACTTGATAATTTTGCATCAACCGAAGTTGTTGCTAGATAGTTTGAATCCCACCATTGTTTGAATGTCTGGCTGAGAAATATAATATTTATTTGAAATGAGGCAGCTTAGAAAGTCCATATTCCCCTATCCGTACACACGTAGAGTTTTTTTTAGTCTTTACACCAGACTTTTTTCTAAGCTCCTCCTACTTTCCCACAAGAATATAAGAAAAAACGATATAGGTGGTTGGTATCCACAATACCTGCAGCTATCGTGGATAGTCTGGATACCAACTAAAATAAATAATAACTATATCTTTTTTCTTATATTCTCGTGGAAAAAGTAGGAGGAGCTTAGCAAAAAGTCTGGTGAAAAACTTGAAAGAACCCTACGTGTGTACGGCCCTTACTAGAGTCTGAAATACTGACACTCCCTCCCCTCTTTCAGAAATGGACTTCTCACAGTGGCTGGAGAGTTTACCGCAGCAGGACTATGCGTCTCCCTGGTGATGAAGGTTACGGTGTGTCTGTTATCAAGGACAGGGATGAGTTCTGTGACTATGGATTCAAAAACTCACCAATTTAGGTAGCCATGTTTCAAGTGAACGGAATTCTTTAGATAATCTTAATATTGCTTCGGAAATAAAAGGATTTGGGGATGCTAAGTTATCTTAATTTTTTGAGAATAGTTCTGTGAATCAAATACGTAGTTACATCAACTGGTAGCTACTTTACACATTTTTTCATTCAATATTAACGTGATGGGATAAAATTAATGTATTATATAGCTATTTCAAGAGCAATATAAAAATTATATATTGAATTTCCTCCCATTGTGACATGCTAGATCCACCTAGGCTTGTTAATTTGTATAGTACATTAATGAAATATTTTACAATTGCAGTTGGTTTTATTATTAATGAAAGTCTAACTTTAAGTAAATTTTATTATCTTCAATCTTTTCAAGACATTCGTTTCCAGGTAATTTAATGGCAACAAATTTGATTTCATTCATATGTAAACAAGCAGGGTAAGTAAACTATTGGATATGACACAGCAGCTGGTATCAAGTTACAAAAAGATGTTCAGTTTTTGATAGAACGTGGTTTTTGGTTAGATTTCCTAACCACCACACGGTACACTGAAGAGATCCTTCCTAGCCACTACACGGTACACTGAAGGGATCCTTCCTAGCCACTACACTGTACACAGAAGAGATCCTTCCTAGCCACTACACGGTACACTGAAGAGATCCTTCCTAGCCACCACACGGTACACTGAAGAGATCCTTCATATCAAGATCTGAACATGTTTGCAGCTTGCTATCGGCCATAGTGTATTTATACTTTACCATATAATTTGAGCCCTAAATTTGGTGATATGAACATTAAGTTTCACTCTGAGTAAATAACCATAGCTATCTAAATATTATTAGGTATGTACATACTTCACTATTTACATCAATTGAAGGAGAAACTACCTGAATAAGTTAACTACTTGATGCATCAAGATAAGTTACATCAATTTATAATGCCTTTTTAAGCTCTCCAATTGCTCTAACATGTTCTAGATAAAGTAACTTTGACATAGTTCTACAATTTACCTAGTTACACATTTTACTATTGTCTCTGGTAAACTAGGAAGTTATAAGTAATAAACTTGAAATTGTAAACTAGTCAATAGTTATATGTATCTATGGTAAACCCTATATTGCAGTAGCTTTTATAGTTAATATTTTACATATTTTATGTTCCTTACTTTAAAATTTAGATCAAATTTATATGATAAATAATATAAATGTTACAAGTTATACAAGGGAACGACTCAATTACCGACTGGTTACAGTTACCGTGCAGTGAGTGTTACGTCATGATAGGTTAACATTTTCAACATTCAGATTGACTAATGACTAACGTTCCTTGTACGGTAACAGTGAGTAAACGGTAATTGAGTAGTTACCCTGCAAAATATTTAATCGTCACTATAGTTTCCAATATGCAACAACGGGTTAAAGTGACTTAAAAATTAAATCTAGAAATTGGAAACACAAAATCACACATAAAAACATAGATTGATTTAAATAACCATGCTTAAAATCTTGTTAAATGTTATTTCTTTATATTTGAAGTCATAAGAAGCTAATCAATGTTTATTGCAATATAAAGTTTATGTTTATTGCATATTCATGACAAAAGGGTGGAACGTATTAAACTTAGTAAGTTTTAGAATCACTACAACACATCTTAAATATATCTATCTAAATAATCACCTGATACATAATAGATATAATAACTAAATAGCTAGTCTGTGCGGGATAAATCATAATATTGCAATGGAATAAATGAATATTAACAGATTAAGCAAGGCAAATTATAAATACAAGGGACTATGAAAAAGCAGACTATAAGGAAAATCTCTCAAAGTAGTAGCTAAAGGGATGAACTCATGGATGCAGAAAAGCTACTCTGTTATTCTACAGAACTAGACAGCATTGGGGATATAAGAAAAAGATTATAGTGTCATCCAAATTACAACAGTTCAGGATTATGGCATCCATTGGGGTAGGTACAATGAACCATAATCTAGAGAACTACCTAAAGGTTGGTAAATCATTACCAGATATCATGTCAGTGACAGTGTTAGTCATGTCGGCACTATCAGATTAGTATACTTTATATGTTAGGAAAAGGGGAAGTTCTGAGTTATTGGATAGTGCTAAGTTTCCGATCATGAAAGCGAAACATATAATTATCATTCAATTTAATTGGTATCAACGATACCTGCAGGTATCTTGGATACCGATTAAAATAAATGATAGCTAATCATTGTAGGTATATTATTCTTACATGATCGTTAATGCTGAACCGTCCAATAACACGGAATTTACACTACCTATGAACATTCACTATTTACATATAATAAACACAATCAAATTAGAAATTGTTACACAAGAGACTAAGACGGTAAAGCACAACGAGCACCAGGCGGAAGAAATTGAGACTCTCCCGCGCGAAAAACGGACCCATCCGTTGGTTAAGCAATAATTTAACAGATTTAGAATAGGGAAATTCTTTAGTTACTTCATCTAATTATCGGGGCGGGGTATGATTTTTCAGGCTATAAGAAACAATCGAGTCATTTAGCTAATTGGAGAAAAATATCTGTCAGAAATATCGATTTTTGGGTCTGTGTTTTTCGCACGGGAGGGTCTTAAAATAAACGTTATGCATCATATTAGCAATTATTATACATATATAAAGGGAGGCCCAGGCAAGCGTGTACAGGTTTTCATTTACATGAAAACCTATCTATTTAGCTATAAATAAAAGTAAAAATAAAAGCTCTAAAATTTGTATTTAATAATCCACACTCAACTATAATATGTCCACACTGGTCTGGGTAACCCTTCGTATGCATAATATATAGCTACAAACAATAGATAGAAATTGGGGGCCAAAACACAATAAAAATGAATCACCAATCATCAAATCATCAAAAGTGCTAATAATTAATTTATTAGGGGTTTAACGTCTGCTTCGGAACCAAAGGCCATATCGCTGAAATTAAATACAAGGGACTGGAAAAAGCAGTCAGAGATGAAAGTGGCAAACCATGAACAAAGTCACTTACCACCGTCGGTGACAATGCTCATGTATGCAGAAAAGCTACTCCGTGAATACAGTCACCAAGGAATGTGACGAAACGGGACACAAGCACCGGTGGCTGGACTCACGGATGGAAGAGGAAAATGAAGAGGTGATAGTAAATGAAGCCTACGAGTCTACGTAACACAAAATCTAAGACCTCGTAGTTGAAGAGCATAACCCTAGCGCTATTCTCTAAAACTGCAAGTAGCGTTAAAAAAATGATAAACATGGTAAAAATGAAAACAGACAATCCATTATCCAAATTACAACAGTTCGGGGCCCAAGGGACGCCACCCCCCCTTCTCTTTCCACAGACAGCTTCAGGATAGAGCCCCGGGGGGCAAAAGTGCTAATAAATCATTTCATTTAACAAAAGACTGCAGAATCATCTAGCTATAAACTGTAAGTTCCAATGAATTAAATAGTGATCTTAAATTCAGCAAACAACGTAAATAGTAATAAAAAAAATATCCAGAAGCTGTCGTTTAAAAATTGGAGAATAAGTTCAGAGTAAATTTGGCAACAGGTTAGAAAATATTATGCTGATATCCTAATAATTTAAAGTATCAATTACTGGATGACAATTTTAAACAGATATTATCAATTTATTATAATAACCCTATTGATATCATCACCTGGGATTTAACTTTAGTTTACTTTGTATTTATAAGCTAAGGGCCGTACACACGTAGGATTTTTTAAGTCTTTCCACCAGACTTTTTGCTAAGCTCCTCCTACTTCTTCAACAAGAATTTTAAATCATATAAGAAAAAACGATATAATTATTATTTATTTTAGTTTAGTTGTGGAAGAAGTAGGAGGAGCTTAGCAAAAAGTCTGGTGGAAAGACTTAAAAAAAAACCTGTGTGTGTGTACGGCCCTTCAGAGGAAAATGAAGAGGTGATAGCAAATGATACCCATTCAATCAAAAACTGAGTAGATTAAGGACCAAGACATTACTGTAAGTAGCATTAAAAAGGATAAATACAGTAAAAAGAACAACCCATAATTCAAATTACAACAGTTCCCTGAAAAATCAGGTGTTGAAGTTAGCTACTATATGATAATCATAGCTAACGTTTTAATGCAATGTTACGAGTTAATTACAGGAGAAATTGAAATAAAGTGTGCATAATATGTCTTATTGCTACAAAAGAAGTTCTGTTATTTATAACAAAGAAGAAAGACCGATAAAATAGCTATAGCAGACTAACCCACATGAAAATAATGAATAGTAGGGTCATGCAGGTAAATTGCGGCCCTTTAATTTATAATTCTAAACCGGAATTACATTAAAATGTTGCATAGCTACCAAAAGAAGCGCAGTGCATGGTATAATTTATTAATTTAAGTTTTTAACGAGTGTTTTGAAGCTATGATGTTCCTGTTGTTAGAGGCCGCAGTTAGTGTGCCGCAATTTACCTGCTTTAACCTATCACATGGAGAAAAAAATAAAGTACTTAGTATTTAATTCTTATTTTATTGGTAACCATGATACCTGCAGGTATCATTGATGCTAATAAAAATTGAATAATAAGCTATCTCTTATATGACCCAAAATGTGAAACTGACAAGTTGTAACTTGCCTCTCTTCCTCCATTTTGTTGTCAATATGAATTACTAAATGGGTATCACTAATACTGTATCTCTGATACTTGTATCAGCATCAATTTGGCACATTAATGTATCTAGGTACAAACCCTACAGTAACTATCAATAATTTAGAAGTAGAGGGGCCCTTTAAACACACAACCAAAACAAACTGTTAATGTAAACAAATAACTACTATAACCATCATAAAGAGATACTGACAAATGAAGGCTAAGAGTAGAAACGTCTTGTAACTGATATAGCTACCGTAGAAGATCATAGATTTTATGTCTGGCGCTGTAGGATGTCTTGCTCCATTGAAAAATTATAGTGATACTGCAAGAAAAGGGATATATATTTAGAAAATATAACAGTATTTACTAGGGAAATATTTCAGATGATGTTTTCAATTGATTAAATTTCAAGAAAAATGTAATAGTCAAATTTCATATAACTAACATTTAAATATAGAATTAAGGATATTAGCTATTATTATACGGATAGGAAAGTAGATTCTGTTACTTAGTTTTTTATAGTAAAACCTCCCTCACCTTATACAAACATGTAGCTACTAACAGAGAAAAGATTCTCTGCATGATGCTAATTTCTCAAATCACAGTTTTCTAATTTTTAATTATTATTTCTAAATCTTACAAATTTGTTTAGCTACCCAGACCTTGTTTAGCTACCCAGACCAATTTTAAAATATCTACAAGCATTACAATTAGTGAAGTTTCATTTTGGAGATATGAAATGAGCAATTATCAAAAATACATTACGGGTAGCTACACTTTTTTTTGGCTGTAGCTACATACAAATTTGCATACAGCTATAACCGACTGGCAGCTATTATAAACTATATTGCAATAAACACTAGCAACAAATATATCAATCTTTATAGTCTCATACTCTCATGTAAGACTGAGTTATTATGAAGACCATTTAAACAAGTAAAATACCAGATTAAAAAGCATCTGGAAAAGTAAAGACAATATATGAAAAGTGTTAAGAGGAATAGTCGGGGAAATTTTGAATCAAATAAATCATTCACGGTAGCTACAAATTTTCTATTAATACAGTCTTATAACAACAAACTGACCTGATTCTCACTACAATAACAACTGACTGACCTGATTCTCACTACAATAACAACTAACTGACCTGATTCTCACTACAATAACAACAGACTGACCTGATTCTCACTACAATAACAACAGACTGACCTGATTCTCACTACAATAACAACAGACTGACCTGATTCTCACTATAATAACAACAGACTGACCTGATTCTCACTACAATAACAATGGACTGACCTGATTCTCACTACAATAACAATGGACTGACCTGATTCTCACTACAATAACAATGGACTGACCTGATTCTCACTACAATAACAATGGACTGACCTGATTCTCACTACAATAACAACGGACTGACCTGATTTTCACTACAATAACAACGGACTGACCTGATTCTCACTACAATAACAATGGACTGACCTGATTCTCACTACAATAACAACGGACTGACCTGATTCTCACTACAATAACAATGGACTGACCTGATTCTCACTACAATAACAATGGACTGACCTGATTCTCACTACAATAACAACGGACTGAACTGATTCTCACTACAATAACAATGGACTGACCTGATTCTCACTACAATAACAACGGACTGACCTGATTCTCACTACAATAACAACAAACTAACCTGATTCTCACTACAATAACAACGGACTGACCTGATTCTCACTACAATAACAATGGACTGACCTGATTCTCACTACAATAACAATGGACTGACCTGATTCTCAATACAATAACAACGGACTGACCTGATTCTCACTACAATAACAACGGACTGACCTGATTCTCACTACGATAACAATGGACTGACCTGATTCTCACTACAATAACAACTGACTGATCTGATTTTCACTACAATAACAACGGATTGACCTGATTCTCACTACAATAACAACAGACTGACCTGATTCTCACTACAATAACAACGGACTGACCTGATTCTCACTACAATAACAACAGACTGACCTGATTCTCACTACAATAACAACAGACTGACCTGATTCTCACTACAATAACAACAGACTGACCTGATTCTCACTACAATAACAACAGACTGACCTGATTCTCACTACAATAACAATGGACTGACCTGATTCTCACTACAATAACAACGGACTGACCTGATTCTCACTACAATAACAACGGACTGACCTGATTCTCACTACGATAACAATGGACTGACCTGATTCTCACTACAATAACAACGGACTGACCTGATTTTCACTACAATAACAACGGACTGACCTGATTCTCACTACAATAACAATGGACTGACCTGATTCTCACTACAATAACAACGGACTGAACTGATTCTCACTACAATAACAATGGACTGACCTGATTCTCACTACAATAACAACGGACTGACCTGATTCTCACTACAATAACAACGGACTGACCTGATTCTCACTACAATAACAACGGACTGACCTGATTCTCACTACAATAACAATGGACTGACCTGATTCTCACTACAATAACAATGGACTGACCTGATTCTCACTACAATAACAACGGACTGACCTGATTCTCACTACAATAACAACGGACTGACCTGATTCTCACTACAATAACAACGGACTGACCTGATTCTCACTACGATAACAATGGACTGACCTGATTCTCACTACAATAACAACGGACTGACCTGATTTTCACTACAAGAACAACGGACTGACCTGATTCTCACTACAATAACAATGGACTGACCTGATTCTCACTACAATAACAACGGACTGACCTGATTCTCACTACAATAACAACGGACTGAACTGATTCTCACAACAATAACAATGGACTGACCTGATTCTCACTGCAATAACAACGGACTGACCTGATTCTCACTACAATAACAACAAACTGACCTGATTCTCACTACAATAACAACAAACTGACCTGATTCTCACTACAATAACAACAAACTAACCTGATTCTCACTACAATAACAACGGACTGACCTGATTCTCACTACAATAACAATGGACTGACCTGATTCTCACTACAATAACAATGGACTGACCTGATTCTCAATACAATAACAACGGACTGACCTGATTCTCACTACAATAACAACGGACTGACCTGATTCTCACTACGATAACAATGGACTGACCTGATTCTCACTACAATAACAACGGACTGACCTGATTTTCACTACAATAACAACGGACTGACCTGATTCTCACTACAATAACAACAGACTGACCTGATTCTCACTACAATAACAACGGACTGACCTGATTCTCACTACAATAACAACTGACTGACCTGATTCTCACTACAATAACAACTAACTGACCTGATTCTCACTACAATAACAACAGACTGACCTGATTCTCACTACAATAACAATGGACTGACCTGATTCTCACTACAATAACAACGGACTGACCTGATTCTCACTACAATAACAACGGACTGACCTGATTCTCACTACGATAACAATGGACTGACCTGATTCTCACTACAATAACAACGGACTGACCTGATTTTCACTACAATAACAACGGACTGACCTGATTCTCACTACAATAACAATGGACTGACCTGATTCTCACTACAATAACAACGGACTGACCTGATTCTCACTACAATAACAACGGACTGAACTGATTCTCACTACAATAACAATGGACTGACCTGATTCTCACTACAATAACAACGGACTGACCTGATTCTCACTACAATAACAACAAACTGACCTGATTCTCACTACAATAACAACAAACTGACCTGATTCTCACTACAATAACAACAAACTAACCTGATTCTCACTACAATAACAACGGACTGACCTGATTCTCACTACAATAACAATGGACTGACCTGATTCTCACTACAATAACAACGGACTGACCTGATTCTCGATATCCTGACCGGATTTCCTAATGACTGTTGGAGAAGCGTCTCGTGGACTGTCTGACAGTTGTACGTACTTCTTATTGAATTGGAAGGGAACTGCATAGAGAGCTGCAAAGGGGAACAGGGGATGGATTAAAAGTAGAGATGCTCTGTGGATGATAAGCTTTATCCCATTACTCTTAAACGCCAAAGTTATTTTTATACGAGGAAAAAATATTATATCTCTCTTTATTTGTTTATAGGGACATTGAACAATATATGGAGAAAAAAAATATGATTATTTAGCTAGCTATATTATTATGATTATAAACTTTCATCAGTTAAGCAGCTAGTGGAAAAATGGGGGCTTATACTTGGATATGACATAATTTTCTCATGACGGAACTCATTCAATTTTTATAATTGAATGGGTGCAGGGAAATGGGAGTCTTTTTCTAAATCCATTCATTTATGTTTTACAAACTTGAAAATTAGCACAAGTCAATAACCACAAGCCATAGTCTGAATGCAGATGCATTTTTCTGAAAATGAGCAAATTATTTTGCATGCCATTGTTCATTTCAGTGAGAAGAGAATCTTTGGTATGTAATTATCTATGTCAAAAGTGATTCGAAATATCAAGGAAGAATATATTAGACATGTTTATTTTTATTGTTCCACAAGTGACAATCTGGACGCTTTAGGGTCAATAACAGAAGGGAAGGATGTGGGTTCATAATGATTCTACCCCACTCCATTTTACTTTATGGTTCATCACCGGTGTAGTGAACTTCCAACTGCTCAGATTAAGAAAGATTTCACAGTTTTTAATTTTGAAATTGGCTCCTCTTTTAAGATAAACCTCGTTAAATAATTCACCCTAGTTAACGAGTAGTCAAAAACTGGAACCAAAATCGTCTGGTGTTAAGAGGGTGAGATAACATATAAACATAAATTATTTGGAAACTGGATTTGGGATTATTGAAATAGTTAAAGAATTATTTTTGCTGTCAGATAGCGTGGTCGCAAATTTTGTGACGAATATTATGAACACACATCTCAAACATATGCAAATAGCTAGAGAATTTAATCGACAAACATGAACAAACACTCGCACGGATTTTGATAATTCCATCTCTAGATTACTTTCTGAAATAATTTAAAAACCTTTTAAATATCAAGTTGTTCAATATCATTTCATTGTTGATTATTCCATATAAGTTTGTTAACATTTCAGTTAATGTACAAAATACTTGCAATGGACCTTGGGTTATGTATGTTTTTGGGTCCTAAAATGAATGAAATTATTCATCCTATTCAATTGACAAAATACTCAATACTGACTACAGTTGTTATCCATTTATGTGTTCTATTTATATGATTTAGCTGTATAATTTTTGTGAATATATGTAAATAATATATAACCATTTTGTTTAATTTCAGAATAAAACTTTCCGTATTCCCTTACAGATTTCAAACTGCATTATAATTTTCTCACTCTAACTTATTGAACACAAGTTAGTTATGTTTCACAATCAAACTGAATCATTATCACTGTTTGAACAAAATAGATACCAATTTAAATTATAAAAATAATTAGCTACCTAGTATTGTTTCATACCAATCAGAGATACGGAGGTAAGGTTAAAGGAGTTTGAACCCCTTCAAAAAAATCAAAAAATAAAAATAGTCAATTTTTTTTTTTTTTTTTTTTTCTAAAACATACCTAAATATGTTAAGAACGTAGCTACTGTGTAAATATTGGTGCACCGTCAGTTGGGCCCAGGACAATTGGGCCCAGGACAATTGGGCATCAAGACAATTGGGTCCAAAGACAATTGAGCCCAGAAAAAATTTGGCATAAGTCACAATATAGAAATGTTACTTTATTTTTACTAGGCAAGTGACAATATTATCTTTGAAATATGCTTTATATTCTCTAAAAATATGCTTTATATTCTCTAAAAATATGTTTATATTTTTTAATTAGATTGATATACTTGATAAGGTATATATTTGCAAGCCCCTTAAATCACATTTGGAGGCTAATCTCATGTTGCAATGTAATGAATATCTTAGAAGTATTTAAATAAGTCGTCTTATTTTGAATCATGTCATATGGATCCAATGTGTACTGTACATCGTCTGACAAAGACAAATATTTGGTAAAAATGGGTTTATTTTAAAGGTTATACGTTACATTGAAAAGTTGTTTAACAGTTGTTGGGATAAAATGAGATTATGAAAATACATTTTGTAATAATAATTCATAAAACTATTCAATATTGAACACTGAACAGGCTTCAAATAATTCACATTAACCTTAATTCAATTTGTATGTATATTCCAATAATTCCAGCATGTCTAAAAAACCTACATCTATATTTTCTATTGTTTCTTCATCTAAAATAGTTACTTTCTTATTTTCTACTGGCTACATCCTAACTCATTTACTTCATAAGAGTTCACTGTATACAGTAGAGATACTGTAACTGGGAAATTTGTTGCTTATACATGACCTATCTTGGAACAGAAAATTTTTGTAGTTTAAAAGAATAATATTATTTATTCATGAAGAGAATATTTTCTATTAAAAAATATTTATTTTTCATAATGAGAATATATTTTACATGTTAGGAAAATTCTTTATTTTAAATATGCTCAAGACTATATTTTTATACAAAACGCATATTGTCACAAACCTAGTTATTACAGTAGCAAGGGTCTTTAAATAAGTCAATACAGTAAACTCTGAAAAAAATAGGCAAATAATATAATAGTGTCGGAGCCCAAATGCTCTGGGCCCAATTGTCAGTCCACGGTAAATATTAGAGCAATATCTGAGAGGGGGGGGGGAAGTCGCTAGGAATGCTTTCACCCCCACAAGAGTTGTGGGGGTTGATTTGAGAGTTATATGGAGGAAAGCCAACAATCCATACACACTAGGCTCTATAAGGAAATCAGTGCCGCTCTGAATTTTGTGTGAAAAGGATGTGTCGCTTGTCTAAGTGACATCCTTCTAGAGAGAGACAACCTGATGGTAAGGCTGTTAAAGTCACTCCTAAACAATTATGTTTTGGGTTGTTTAACGCTCCATTTCTCTGTCAGTTTTTGTTGTAGCTACAGATATATGTCACGGCTCGTTTGAAAGAAAAAGTGTTCTATAACATAAAATTAAATTTTTTGTTATATCTGAATTAGAAAAAAAATTAGCTAATAAGCAAAAAAAAAAAAGATTTTCCAAAAAAATAATTACTTTTCAAAGCAACTTTTACATAAGACTTTCAATTTCAAATAACTCTGATATATCAGAACAATTCTTTTTGTTTAAATGAATCCTATCTTATCTAAAATAGAATGTTGAAGTTACTCCTAAGAGTTTAGTTTTCTATAAAAAAAACTCGTTTTCTATTGCCTGTAGCTAAATTTAATCATGAACGAAAACATTTTCTTTTGTCTTGTTCTACCTGTATACCAAATTTCAGAATTCTCTGTTATTAATAAAAAAGATTTTCCGTAAGGGGTTCGATGCCCTCAATCCAAAGCAATTAGCTACCCGAGTAGGACAATAAAAAAATTAATATGGCATTCTTTTTTTCGCAAGGTACAAATCCAACCTAGGTACTTACCTGAGTTAATGACATCATAGGTATCACTAGAGCTTGCTACAGGTTGAGTCTGGTGATAGGGAGACTGCGGACTGTGAACAGAGGACCTGTTGAATTGGGGCAAAGCGTACCCACCCACTGGGGGGTTGGGAGCAGGTCTCATGTGACGAGAATCACTTCTTTCCATACCTCCGTGAGGGGACACACTGAAATGAGAACTTGATGAGGATAGGCAATAATTGGCTACCTTATCAATATTTATAACAAGTAAAATAGTATGGCTCATAAACTCTCCATTAGTCTCTCTGACTATCTCCAAATTGATCAAATAATAAATTCTCTTCAAAATAACTGTTAGGAAAGAGAAAATTAGATATATTTCTCCATTTGTAATTGAAGGGCTCAAAATAGTTGTCTAAAACTTGCCAATAAAAAGGTAAGAATGGACATTGGACATGCTGTATTACCTAGTAGCTATTTATTATGAGGTTTGCTATATAGAAAGGTTTGCTAATAGAAATATAATCAATGGGTACACACAGAGATACTCAGCTCTTCTTGCTAATGTTGGACATGTGATACAGAAACAATAACTTAAACTTCAGAAGAGAAAAAGGTGCAACTCACTTGTAAGGCAGAGAAAAAGGTGCAACTCACTTGTAAGGCAGAGAAAAAGGTGCAACTCACTTGTAAGGCAGAGAAAAAGGCACTACTCACTTGTAAGGCAGAGAAAAAGGCACTACTCACTTGTAAGGCAGAGAAAAAGGAGCAACTCACTTGTAAGGCAGAGAAAAAGGTGCAACTCACTTGTAAGGCAGAGAAAAAGGAGCAACTCACTTGTAAGGCAGAGAAAAAGGAGCAACTCACTTGTAAGGCAGAGAAAAAGGTGCAACTCACTTGTAAGGCAGAGAAAAAGGTGCAACTCACTTGTAAGGCAGAGAAAAAGGTGCAACTCACTTGTAAGGCAGAGAAGAAGGCACTACTCACTTGTAAGGCAGAGAAGAAGGCACTACTCACTTGTAAGGCAGAGAAGAAGGCACTACTCACTTGTAAGGCAGAGAAGAAGGCACTACTCACTTGTCAGGCAGAGAAGAAAGCACTACTCACTTGTAAGGCAGAGAAGAAGGCACTACTCACTTGTAAGGCAGAGAAGAAGGCACTACTCACTCGTAAGGCAGAAAAGAAGGCACTACTCACTTGTAAGGCAGAGAAGAAGGCACTACTCACTTGTAAGGCAGAGAAGAAGGTGCTACAGGGTTGGATGTCTGCACATTCGAAGTTTCAATAATTTTGAAGCAAATCAAAGCACCGTTAAGTTCACCAGCCGAAGTGAAACCCGGAGGAGCTATTTTGCTGTTACTTAAAACTATGATGTCTGTGATGTACTGAAAAGTGATTAATAACATTAGTTTTAATTAGTAAGGGTATAACTATTTAGAACCAACGACCAGAAAAGTGACTCCATGAACAAATACATCAGTGACAAAGCTCAAGGATGCATAAAAGCAACTCCATGATTTAAAAAGTTGATTAATGTTTATTTTCAAATGTAACAAAACAATATCTAATTTACCTGTCTGGCTGTATTCCTAGAAGAAGCTTTGAAGCAAATTTGTTTCTTCTTGAATGCCCTTTGATCTGAAAATTTATGTGCATAACTTAGAATTAAGATCACAGTTCAATTAGCAGCTAGCTATCTGAATGAATAGCGACAAATACCTATTGAGTATTCATATACTGCTAGGCAAAATAGAAAACTATATTTCAAAAGAATCATTCAATATTACTAATTAGAATATCTACACTACAATGGAGATAGTTACTTGAATCTTTAGTGACAATTATCGGAGTGAAACCAGGTGGAACAGTATCCTTTTCTTGAATAATAATGAGCTTCTCGACAACATAACCGATATATCCTTCAGTTTTACTGTGACATAAATATCTTGTGATTCTTCTGCTAAAGAATCCATCTTTGTATAAATCAGCATCGGTATCTTGATCATGGCTTCTTGCAACCTGCAGTGTAACATCATTTTAGATTAGAGAGTCAGCAAAGATTGTAACCAATAAAGTTTGCAATTCAAAACTCACTGCACTGAAGTTCATGGGACATTTTGAAACGTCCTCCACAATGCACAAAGAAGTGATTGGGCGGTCATCTGGAAGAACGTTGTACACTTCTCTCATATTGGACATTAATAAAGATGAAAAAAATAAATTCAATAGAAGATGATAAATATTATCAATATAGTCGTTATCCTTCACAGGTCGCTAGCTAATCTGAAATAGGTTTTAATACTATTATTAATATTCATTAAATAAGTGAATTTCTAGATAATGACAGCCCTGTCATTATCATTATTCTGCAAAAATGAACCAACCTTTGCTAGGCTCAGAAATTTTGTGAAAATTTGCCAGACTTGGAAACATCCAATCTATACAGTGTGTCCGCAAAAAAAGTATCCACTGCCCTGAATCCAAAGAACTGAACCCATAGGTTGCATCCAATGCGTCCTCCCAAGATGAGTTAAAATGTTAATCACAGGCTCGCCAGTTGCTTGAATCTGCATTATTCATCATTTCACTATAATATGCATAATAAATTGGTACAATAGATACGTAGATTAATATTAATGAATTATGAATAACATTTATAAGATATTATCTATGGCAGTGGATACATTTTTTGCGGACACACTGTATTTGATGGTAAATTCCACCAACTTGTCCTTTGAAGATAATTTTCGGGAAAAGTTGGTGGATTTTTCATCATTTTAGCTATTTATTCCTATGTTACCATTCCCTTGTAGTCAAAAAAATAGATGTGTTTATCCATCCAAATATAAACACATATGATGCATAACTATAGCATAGCTATACTGAATTAGTAAACAAACTGTGCCATGTATCATTCGCACACTAAATCTCTCTGCTCAATGATAAAAACGAGCAAAACATGAATTTCGCCTAGCTATGAATAAAAAACATTATGAACCAAACGGCCGAACCCCTGAAACTGACTCACCGAACCCCTGGGGTTCGATCGAACCCAAGTTGAGGGGACCGTTCCCAGGAAAAATCGCAAAATTAAAGAAAAAATATTTATTGTGTAAATAGTTGCTTTTTAATCTTCTTATAGTGTGTGCAAAATATCAGAGCTCTCATGTTACTCTAACCCCCTGGGGAGAGGGAAAAGGGGACCGGGGGGTAGGGAGTCAATATGTACTCTAAAAACTAACTCTCAGCCAATTATAATTCATAATAATTATTTATCTCACTATATCTGGTATCTAACGTGCCACTAATCAGATGCACACTAAGGTATGCCCCTCAGTTACCCGCAAACCTTCACAGGAGTCGTATGCAGCGTGTCAAATTATCAAACTTTGAATGGGATTTACTATTAGTTCAGAGATCTAAAAATCTTGTAATTCAAAAGCCTAAGGCGTTTACAATTTTGATGCTACGGCATTGCGATTTCTTCCATTGATTCTCCCCGGAATTCTCTACAAACTCTGGAAGAGTTTTATTTAATTTTCGAATTATTTTTCAAAATATTGAATTTTGAAATTTATATTTTTTTTTAAATTTCAATAATTTTAAAAATTTAAATAATTCGAAAACCAATTCGAAAAATCAACAAAATCAGTTTATAGAGAATCTTGTGGAGAATCGAATGCAAAAAACCATAATGTCATAGCTACAAAATTGTAGTATCCATTTATTAATTTACATACTGTTCGAAATTTGAATAACTCGTTTTCTATGGGTCGAATCGAAAAAATGTCAAGACACAAAAACATCTTAGAATTCATTTTATATAAGGTGTACAAAGTTTCACAACCGTAGCTTCAATAATAAAAAAACTTTTCAAAATCTGGGAATGGTGCCCTTAAGAACCACTGTTACAGAGTATGTCAGTTAAAGCCAAAAAAAAAAATTGGCTTACAATTCATACATTTCAAATAGTCAAAACTCAGATGTATATAATTGGATTAATTCAAATGTTCCCATTATATGATGATCCCATGCCATTCACCCATATTGTCTTTGGCTTGAAATTTTCAAAAAGGAGCCAAAATTAGCTTGGCTCAGAATATTAGTGAAGATTTGAGCCTCTGAAACATGAGAGGCTCACAGTCTTTAACTCTTTAACACCCAAGTCATTTTATAAGGGGGAAAAATGTTTTTTACCACAATTTATTTCATTATCAAAACGTCATTTGACAATATATGGAAAAAAAAACTTGAAACAAATTATCATTTTTAATATTATCACTAGGGAGGTACCGATACTATCTGTATCGGTAGCTACTTGTTGTTATATCAGTCATTTTTTTGGTATCGGTATCGAATTGTTAAATATTAATTCAGAAATACAAATACCACCGATCCGATATTATTAAAATATCTTATTCTTATCAAACAATTACTTATAATGTTCGTTATTGCTTTAGCTTCTATGGATGGAAAAAGATAGAGCTACAATCAATATCATCATAACTAAATAATTTTGTTATAAAGTGTCTTTTCTTTAGTTTAACAGCAGCAGACAACAATAAATTGAAAATGAAACATGTTCAGATGGGCCAGATATTCAATTTCTCTAATAAAAAAATTCCTGCAATGTTGGAGGATATTTAGTAGGGATAGGACGAAGCATCGGCATAGGTAACAACAAGTATCGGCACTTTTGGTGAGTATCGGCAATGGTATCGCTATCGGCATATATTGAAAAGTATCGGCCGATACTTAGCAGATACTTTTTTTATTAACAAAATATTATTCACTTATAAATTTTCTTTTTTGTCAAATTTCCATTATTCTATGGACATAAATGAAATAAATAATTAAAAAAAATCATTTTAAGTACCAATCTAATAATTGACCAACTACCTACTAGAGTTCTAAGTGTAATTTTATAATGAAAAATAATTAATAAAGAATTTAAAGTAGCTATGTACAGAATCTACCAATACGTTTTCGAGTCCGACTATAAATTCAAGTCTCAAGATAACAATTATTCAGCTACTGTTGACCATTTTTGCACCTATATACTACAAGTACCACAGGTACCAAAATATCAATCTAACACCAATGTATTTCAATTAATGAGAAATATGTAAATCACTTCATGTTATAGTTATACTACATTGAAAGAGATTGCTATATTAGTTTTATGAGTTAGAACTTTATTAAACTTACAAATATAATTGATACTTGATAATTCAATAAGTATCACTGAGCTTTATCAATATAATCTTGAAAAAACTGCAAGTAGCTATCGGTATCGGCAAAAAATTTGGTTTCGTCCCATTCCTAATATTTAGCTATTAATTCCTATATTAGTATATTACCATTAATTTCTGGAAGGGAACCAGTCTGCAGAATGTGTCTTTGAGAGACAGTTACTCTCTGACTCACAGTAGCAGATTCAGAATCTCCCGCAGCTAAATTAATGGTAACATAGGAATTAATTCAAAATCTCCCGCAGCTAAATTAATGGTAACATAGGAATTAATTCAAGATCTCCCGCAGAGATCTCAAATTTCTAAAATTCAATCAAAAACTCCAGCAGAGAGTCTTGGAAAAATGTTCCATATTCTGCAGACTGGGAAGGGAAACTGTTTTCAGATTTTTGAAAAAGTCAGAGGAGTTCAGTGCACCAAATACAAACTGGCCTGAGATGGGCAACTGAACTAATTTTGACAGATGTATTATGATAATAATGATTAAATAGGTGGTAAGAATTACAATTTTGGTTAAATTGTTAAAAGTATGAAATTGCCAGTCTGCAGAATAATGAGAATATGAGAGATATTTGGGATATTCTCTCCGAACAATTTTGGATTAATTCCTATATTTACATTAATTTTGCTACAAACATTTCTGAATTAATCCCTATATTTACATTAATTTTGCTACGAACAGAATGAGAGATCTCTAATCTCTATGAACACTTTAGCAGTTTCTGCAGACTGGAGAAATTGAAAAGTTTAAAAAAATATATGATTTAAATATATAAATCTCAAGTTCATATACCATGAGATACATAAGTTTGTAAACAAAATGGCTGTCTGGATAACGTGTCTCATAAACTCTCCAGCTCTCTCCAAAATTCACCAAATTTCTTAAATTATCATAAATTCTCATCAAAATAATATTGTAGCAACTAGCAAAGGAGAAAATTAGATATTTCTCGTCATTTGCAATTGAAGGGCTCAAAATAAGTTAAATAACCATCACAAATTACAAAATTGGCATTAAAATGACGAGTTTGGACATGGTTTATTATCCGACATATCATTCAAAGGCGCAAAAATCGATTGATGGTTGTCTTATCAAATTAATAAAAAAATTGTTTAAAAAGAAAAAAATAAATTCCATTAAAAAACAAAACATTTAATTAAATGCATTAAATAAGAAAATCCGTATCATTTGATGGTTGTGCTATCAGTCTGTATTTCATGGTAAATTCCACCGAATGTCGGTGGAACTTTTCACCTTGGAAAATAATATTCTAGCAAAGTACCATATTACCATTAATTTTTGGTGGATAAATTGGGAAAATGTTGGTGGATCAGCCAAATTATTGGAAATATATGGTGGATATTTTCAGCTTTATGAAAAAGACTGTGGGTTTTACCGTTTTTCACCGTTTTTGTGCACCAAATACAGATTGCCATTTTAATGGCGAGTTTGTGACAGTTATTTTGAGCCCGTCAAATGCAAATGGCGAGTTTTATCTATTTTTCTCCTATGATACAATGTTATTTTGGAGAGAATTTATGAAATATTGATCATTTTGGAGAGAATTTGTTGAATTTAGGAGAGAGCTGGAGAGACAAATGGTGAGTTTATGAGACATACTATTTTACTTGGACAGATAGGAGCCTGTGCAAACTATTGATCAAGAGATTGCGCAGCAAAATCGGTCGATATTGCAGATCAGTGATCACTTAAACGCATGTGAGTGTCACAATATCATTATGATTAATCCAGCCAGTCTGCAAAGCATGCATAATTAGTCTCCAGATGTTTAATTTTTGGGGAAATTTCAATCCAAAGGATTTTCAAATTTCTCCCAAAATAACAAAAGAATTCCAAATAGTAAATACTCTCCAATAATTACATGTAGCTAAAACTGTACCAGACTCCAAGTAATAAAGCATGTCCAAACTCGCCATTTTAATGGCGAGTTTGTGACAGTTATTTTGAACCCTTCAAATGCAAATGGCGAGTTTTATCTATTTTTCTCCTATGCTACAATGTTATTTTGGAGAGAATTTATGAAAATTTGATCATTTTGGAGAGAATTTGTGGAATTTTGGAGAGACAAATGGAGAGTTTATGAGACATACTATTTTACTTGGACCAGACTCGACTGCAGGAACTGGTAAACTGTTCTCCAAGAAATCCTCTATTTTAGCTTCTGTTCTCAGTAAAATACATGTAAATATAGGAGGAAATTAAGGATTGTTCGCACAGAAAATGTTAAAAATGTCCCATATTCTGCAGACTGGCTAAAACATTGTAATTGACCAAGTAATAAAGCATGTCCAAACTCGCCATTTTAATGGCGAGTTTGTGACAGTTATTTTGAGCCCTTCAATTGCAAATGGCGAGTTTTATCTATTTTTCTCCTATGCTACAATGTTATTTTGGAGAGAATTTATGAAAATTTGATCATTTTGGAGAGAATTTGTTGAATTTTGGAGAGAGCTGGAGAGACAAATGGCAAGTTTATGAGACATACTATTTTACTTGGGTAATTGATAAGTAAATTGTCACCGAATAATTCAGGAGACTAATTTCAAGACCTAAATAGTTGCTGGATAAACTTCATAACTTCATGCATCTTTTGCAGACTGGTAAATTGGTTATCCAGTCTGCAGATTTTAGCCTAAGCAGTTTTCCAGTCTGTGAGGCTGAGGGCTGAGGCTGTCCTTAGAAGCTGGATATAAATAATTTTACTTTGTTAACAAGGCCTATCTAAATATGATAAAATATCTAATAATAATAGGCCAAAAGCTAGGTTCTAGTTCTACATTTGAACCAAAACATCTGATTCTGTTAGACTGTTACGGTGTTACTACCTAACTACAGGGCCGTGGCTAGTACCTATATAGGTTGCAACTTGGATTCTTCAAATTTGGATCTTCCTCCATATTTTAATTTGGAAAAACTAGGTATAGCCTGAAGCCACTATCTTATAAATTCATATTGACTTTTCAAATTAGGTAGTTGAGTACGTTTACAAACACACCTAGTTACCTACTTATTTTTTTCGGAAGTTGACGATTAGGTACGTTCACTAAATAACGGAAAACTGGATAAGAATAAAAAATTTACATTTTCCCAGGATACAGGAACATAAACGGGTATAGTAACTAGTAGACGACGCAAAAATATGACGTCACCACAACAACATATAATCACATTCCTTGTTTGTGACTGAGCGGCTCCTAATTCCTCATATTAACATGGTAATATCGAGAAGTTTAAAGTCATTTTATAAGGGTTTCGTCTTTGTGTTCATCAAGGAAGTGCGTCGTTCCTGTGTAGAATTTAAAAGTGTTATTTTTAAGTTTAGTATTAAGGTAGCATAAGTTTAAATATAAGTGTAGAATAAGTTATATTTAGAATAAATGAAAATGGGCCTCGGTAGATCCCCTCCTTCCTCTGGTAGCCGATCAATGGGGGAAACTCTCGAAGCTGAGAAGCATGCCTTGTCCCTGGGTAAGACCTATTCTGTAGCGGATGATCTGGATGGAGTTGGAGGAGATGATTTATGTGGGGGGTGTAGGAAGGCGGTTGGGGATGATCAGAGCGGCATTCAGTGTGATGTGTGTGTGAAGTGGTATCATGTGGACTGTGGGGGGCTGAAAAAGAAAGATTACGATTATTTTAAAGGGAGGGCTGAGTCCATATGGGTCTGTGGGATGTGCAAGAAGGTGGTTCGGGGAGCGGGTGAGAAGATAAAGAAGCTAGAAAATGAGAATAATGATCTGAGAAGGGAAAACAGGGAAATGATGGAGAAGTTCAATGAGGTGATAGAGCAGGTAAAGGGAATAAAAGAGGACATTAAAAGAGAACTGAAAGAGGAAATAATGAGAGAGATGGGGGATATGATAAATAATAATGGAGAAACTAAGTTGCTGGCGGACACTATGACTATGAATGGTGGTAGTACTGGAGAAATGGTAGAGGGAATAAAGAAAGAAGTTTTGGATAGGGTTAGGCAGGAGGATGATAAGAAAAAGAAAGAATGTAATGTGATAGTTCATGGGATGAAAATAGAAGCAGAAGGTGATAGGATAGCATTTGAAGGTATAGTGAGGGATCAGCTGGAATTAAGAAATATAGAGGTTGAGGAAACGGTAAGATTAAGTAAGGGAAAAAAGGAAACAGGAAATGAAAAGAATGAGGATAGGCCAGCTCCTCTACTTGTAAAGCTGAGGACTACAGGGCAAAAGTGGGCTATAATTGGAAGGGCAAAAAATCTCAGAAATGCAGGAGAAAAGTATAGGAGAATGATGATTGTGCCAGACCTGACAGTAAAAGAGAGGGAGGAGGATAGGAAGTTGAGAGATGAGCTTAGAAGACGAAGAGATGATGGGGAGAAGGGTATTTATATTTCAAAAGGAAAAATTATAGTAAGAGAGATGCTTACAAATGAAAAGCAGGAGGAATGAAAGAGAAACAGGAGGGAGATAGGAGGGAGGTATGTTGGAGGTGAGATGAACCAGGGGGTGTTAAGATTAAAGGGAGGAAGAGTGAATTTAGGGGATGGGGTGAAGCTGAGAGTTGAACTGATAAATGTACAGGGATTGACAGATGCCAAAGCAATTGAACTGGGGAGAAAGATGAATGAAGAAAAGGAAAGTAATGAAATGAGAATAATTGGGCTTGTTGAGACTCATGAGAAGTATAGAAGAGTGGAATGGGGAAACCAGGTGGCATTGATAGAGCAGATGAGAGACTTGAAGGATAAGAAGGGTGGAGGTTTGATGTTCATTACAAATGATTTGGAGAATGTATTTATTAGCAAACAAAATGGTGGATGTAGTGATGTGTTGGTGGGGGAGGTAGAGGTATGTGGTACAAAGCTGATAATCATATTGGTATATCTAGATACTAGGGAAACAGAGAGGAATGTAGATATCTATAGGGATATGGACAGGAAAATGATGGAGATTCCAGAGGGTATGGGTAGGATAGTAATGGGAGATTTTAATGGACATGTTGGCTTTCTGGGAGATCATGACTTGAATAGGAATGGACAGATGCTGTTGGAATTTATGGAGAAGTGGAACCTGGTAATGTTAAATGCGGAGGAAAATTGTGAGGGGAAGTATACTAGGGTGCAGGGTAATGAAAGGAGTATAATTGATTATGTACTGATTGATGAGATTATGCACGCCAGGTTTCAAAAGATGAAAATTGACGAAGACAAGAGAAACTATGATTTATCTGACCATTGTTATATAGAAGTTATGTTTGAGATACGGGAGGCTAGGATGAGGAGAAAAGGTTGCGGCTGGCAAATAAGCGAATTCTATGGGGTCAATGATGATGAAGCAATGGGAAGGTTTGTTGGGGAGGTGGAGAGGGAAATAGACAGAGGAGAGGTGATGCTGGTGGGTGATTTGGAGAGAATTATAAAAGAGAAAGCAGATGAATGTTTGAAAGTGAAAGTTAAGAAGAGAATTGATAAAGTGAAAGAGAAAGTGGTGGAACCAGCTTGGATAAATCAGAATATAAGAGATGAAATAAAATATAGAAGATATCTTAACAGAAAAAAGAGGAGAGCAAGCAATGAAGAGGAAGAAAACAGGTACTGGGAGCTCTATAGGAAACAAAAGGATAAAGTGAAGAGGATTGTTAGGGATGCAAAAATGGGACACGAGGTGAAAGTAGCTCAGGAGATAAAAAGAAATAAGAATGGGAAGAAATTATGGAAAATGATAAGCAAGTTAAAGGGCGAAAATGGAATGGAGAGAAAGAAGAAACTATATAGGGAGGATGGAGGAGAGGTACCAGAGGGAGATGAAGGTGAAGTTATGATGGGGGTGTTGGAGAGAAATATATGCAGGACAGGGTAATGGCATTGTGGAAGTTTGGAATGACCAGAGGAGGAGGGATTATGAGGAGGAAAGAAGACAAGGTATGGCAGAGTTGGAGAGAAGGAGAGGTGACAGAAGAGAAAACCTAATCCAAGGATTACCTACAATAAGAGTGATAGAGGGTGTTGAGGGATGGATGGAGAACATAAGGTTCGAGAGAGGAGATGTGGAGGGGAGACTGAGGAGGATATGCAGTGGAAAGCAGCCTGGCCCAGACGGTATCAAGGGAGAGCTGTACAAAGCCTTGGGAAAGAGTGAGAAGTGTGTGGACAAGTTGGTGGAGGTTTATAATCGGCTGCTGGAGGATGAGGAGGTGATTGAGGGATGGAAAATCTCAAAAACAGTAATGCTGCCTAAAGTTAAGAAGCCACAAGCTAGTCAGCATCGGCCTGTGGCGCTGACAAATGCTGGTTATTAGATGTTTATGGGATTATTGAAAGAGAAGGTGAGTGAGCAGAGGATGTTAGATGAGAGAGTGTGGAGTCTGCAGGCGGGGTTTACGGAGGGAAGAAGGATGGAAGAAAATCTGTTCTTGTTGAGGGCGAGTGTGGAGGAGAGCTATAGGAAGAAGGAGGCATTGGTGGTAGTAGCGGTGGACTTTGCGAAGGCATTCGATAGTGTGGATAGGGGGACGCTGATGGGGGCTCTTATGTACTATAAGTGTGACCCAAGAATGATTAGTGTGGTGGCAAATTTGTACCAGGGAGATAGGACTGAGATATGGAGGGAGGGAAAGCAGTTGGGGGAAACTGAAGTTGGAAGTGGGATCAGGCAAGGTTGCACGGGTTCTCCGCAGCTATTTGTAATGGTTGTGGGAATGATAATTGAGAAGCTGTTGAGGAGTGGTATGGGATACAGAAGGGGGGGAGTCAGAGTGCCAGTTCTTTTCTATGCGGATGATGGTCTGTTGCTGGGAAGGAGTGTTGAGGAGGCGAGGAGAATGATTGGGGTGCTGGAGGAGGGAGCGGAGAGCTGTGGACTGCGGATCAATAGGGAGAAGAGCATGTGCATGGTTTTCAATGGGGGAGAAGGAGGAGAGGCTGAGGTGGGGGGGGTATCAGGTGTGTGGGGGAGATGAGGTACCTTGGTGTGTTGGTGACGGCAAAGAGAGATTGTTTTGGTGAATGCAAGAAGGAGAGGATTGGGAAGGCTGAGAGGATGGCAAATCTGACATATTCGGTCGTGGGGAGGTCGTGCGATAGGTTGCTTGTTGGGAAGACTTTTTGGAAGGGGGTGGTGCTACCTAGTGTCCTGAGTGCAGGTGGAGTACTGGTGTGGAGCAAGGGGGAGAAAGTAAGAATGCAGAGAATTGAGAATGGAGTGTGGAGGAAGGTTATGGCCGCACCCTCGTGGACTCCCACTGTGGCTCTTCAAGGAGAAGTGGGATGTTCTTCAGTGCTTGCCAGAGATATGAAGGAGAAGCTGAAGTTTGCCAAGCATTTGATGAGGACGGAGAGTGTAGTTTTGAGAAGGGTGATGGGGGAGATGAGGGTGGAGCTGAGACAGGATCCATGGATGAGGATGGTGGATGGCTACTTGGGGGAGGTGGGTGTGAGTTGGAGGCAGTTGGAGGATATGAGCAGCAGCCATGTTGAGAGACTGGTGAATGAGTGGGAGCATGAGAGGTGGAGATTGGAGATTGAGGAGAAGTCGACCTTGCAGTACTATAGGGAGAAGGAGAGGATTGGGGGGGAGTTTTATGACAATAGTTGGGGATCGAGGTTGCTGTTTGGAGTGAGGAGTAATACGTTGAGGCTGGGTTGGAGGATGAGGCATTGGGGAGGTGTGGTGGGATGTAGTATGTGCGGAGCTGTAGAGGAAACTCTGGAGCACTTTATACTCGAGTGTCCGAGTCTGGAGGCGGTGAGAGAGCGTCATGGGGTGCGGTCGATGGGGGAAGCGATGTGCTTTGGGGAGCGGGACACTCGGAGGGTGTGTGCATTTTTGGAGGAGGCGTGGGGTGTTAGGATGGGAGAGGGGTGAGGTGTGTGAGGCGGCTGGCGATGTGACGGCCCTGCGGAAGGTTATCGGAGGAAGGTGAGGGTGAAACCGGTGGCGCTAACAAGCCTATACCGACCAAGTTCCAGTTCCAGTCTCAAAGTTGAATATATAGATATAATTTAGGTGTGTTTTTATTGTTCATTTATTTTACTTTTCTATAAAAAATAGTGTCTTGAACATGCGCTACCTAGAAGCCTAAACTAGTGCTAGTTAACTGCTAAATTGTAGTTCCTATGAATAACAATTGATGAAAAAAATAATAGAAATACAATTTAACCATTGCCTAGTTACCTAGTAATTGATAAGAAAAAAAATAAAATTTAGAATTGACTAAGTTTATGTTGATTTTCCTATGTTTCAAAGTGTGGTCAGAGTCGCCATTTCCAGTCACCCGGTGGTTACGTCAAACTAGATTCGATCAGCTGATTAACATACCCAACATACCCGATAAGTTACTGTATCCTGCATTTTCCTTTTACATTTTCGATCGTATGAGAAAAAATATAATATGACATTATCTCTGGTGGTTTTAAATATTATTATATTCCCTATAAACAACGTATATCGATTCGATTTCTTTTCGATTGATTTGATATCGAATCGATGGAATGTTCCATCGAATAAACAGACCTTTGTTTGTAGGGTTGTTTATTCTTGTACTATTGTTCTAGAAATTTGAAACTGTCTTATAATTCGTAACTTACCATATACCTAATTGCACAAAACTCAGCGATTCAGGTTAACAAGTGCACGAAATTAACTACAATCCGTCAAATTTGGTTCTCACTAAAGTTGGCAATAATTTGTTAAAACGAAAAGTTGTGCAACACGCTTCACAAAATATAGGGTGTAAAAAAAACGGATCCCAAATTTAAACTAGTATATTTCAATAAAAATTGAAAGTATCTATAGGTCCAGAGATGGGCGGGATTGTAATTCCCAAGTACCCAAATAAAAGTACTAAGTACCAAGTAAGTACTTCAAGTACTACTTGAAATACTTTCTAAAAAGTACTTTGAATAATTACTTAGAAGTACTTTTTACAAGTACTTGTTACTTTCCAAGTAAAAAGTACTTTGTAAAGTACATTTTTTCCTTTATAATAAAATGACAGTCAAACTTACGACGATATCGCAACAGTTGCTAGATGTTGCCAATTGGATTTAAGAGACTCTAATAGATTCGTTCTATAATCTCTGTAAAATTGAATCTTCTTATCTAGAAATGTATTTACAGCACCGTACACGGTACACACTAACAAACCGGATAAAAACTGATGGATTTTAGTGTTGTCAGACAATAAAACCTAGAGTTTGAAGAGCCAGAAGAGGTCCAACATGTTGGAAAATTATTTGTCAAACAGTAGAATTGAAACTAAGACATTGAATAATTTTATGTGAAGAATATATTTTATATATTCTGAATTACGATCATGTACATGAGCTATATTGACCAATTGAAGGGCAATGCCTATTATTATTTTATGATACCTAGATATCGCAACCAATATTTGCCAAACGCGTACAGTCACTGTGATGATGTACTATCAGTGAAAAGAGTCACTGTGATGATGTACTATCAGAGAAAAGAGTCACTGTGATGATGTACTATCAGAGAAAAGAGTCACTGTGATGATGTACTATCAGAGAAAAGAGTCGCTGTGATGATGTACTATCAAAGAAAAGAGTCACTGTGATGATGTACCATCAGAGAAAAGAGTCACTGTGATTATGTACCATCAGAGAAAAGAGTCACTGTGAAGATGTACTACCAGAGAAAAGTGTCACTGTGATGATGTACTATCAGAGAAAATAGTCACTGTGATGATGTACTATCAGAGAAAAGGGTCACTGTGATGATATACCATCAGAGAAAAGAGTCACTGTGAAGATGTACTATCAGAGAAAAGTGTCACTGTGATGATGTACTATCAGAGAAAAGGGTCACTGTGATGATGTACCATCATAGAAAAGAGTCACTGTGAAGATGTACTATCAGAGAAAAGTGTCACTGTGATGATGTACTATCAGAGAAAATAGTCACTGTGATGATGTACTATCAGAGAAAAGGGTCACTGTGTCTTGTACCATCAGAGAAAAGAGTCACTGTGAAGATGTACTATCAGAGAAAAGTGTCACTGTGATGATGTACTATCAGAGAAAAGGGTCACTGTGATGATGTACCATCATAGAAAAGAGTCACTGTGAAGATGTACTATCAGAGAAAAGTGTCACTGTGATGATGTACTATCAGAGAAAATAGTCACTGTGATGATGTACTATCAGAGAAAAGGGTCACTGTGATGATGTACCATCAGAGAAAAGAGTCACTGTGATGATCTACTGTCAGTGAAAAGTCATTATGATGATGTACTATCAGAGAAAAGAGTTACTGTGATGATGTACCATCAGAGAAAAGAGTCACTGTGATGATGTACCATCAGAGAAAAGAGTCACTGTGATGATGTACTATCAGAATAAAGAGTCACCGTGATGATGTACTATCAGAGAAAACAGTATAAATTATTATTTTTTATTTTTAAATTGTATAGTAAATGTACTTGGTACTTCTAAGTATTTTAAAAAGTACTTGGTACTTGTACTTTGGAAGTACTTTTTAATTTGAGTACTTGGGCAAATACTTCAAGTACATTGATTTACGACTACTTGTACTTAGTACTTAAGTACTTTCGATGTACTTTTCGCCCATCTCTGTATAGGTCCTATACTCTTCTCATAAAGTTTTATTCATTTTTGTGGATATGTTATAACGATTTTATTCATTACTGAGCATATGAGAAGAAAACGAACAGAGAATTAATATTCACTGCACAAGTTACTCATCGACCATCGTCACTGAATATGTTACCTATCGTCACTGAATACGTTACCCTGATAACATTGTACTATCGGGCTAACGTCGGTAAACGTTGGCAAAGTAAAGGCACGATCGGGCATTGGCACGCCAATACTATTGCACACTGGGCCAATGTATGGTAAACGACATTTGGCCAACGGTTGCCAAACAGCACTGGCCCAATGAAGGGAAACATTGGTTAATCAATCCAGTGAATTTTTGATGTAGCTACCAGTATATTTATTATAATGGTCTACCGGTTCTATTTGGTTGTTATCCCCAAACAATCAGAGAGGTTAGGTGTAAACGATCTACCTCAACATTAATCACACCAAATAGCCAAATTGATACTTCAATTAAGTATATATTTGGAATTGTAGCCATTTCTGGAAATTTGGTGAAAAATGGGCCTGTTATCCCTTCAATTTTTATTTAACTCTTTATTTATTTCATTCATAAAATTGAGCCTGGCCGCTAGTTAATTCATATATTTAGTATAAAAAGTTGTAAATTAAACATTCTATTAAATTTTAAATTGAAATATTATTATTTGGTTAAATTAGCGTAGATAAAATAATATAGCCCAGAATTTTGTTCTGAATTAGGCCAACGTTGGCCCAACTTTGTAATGTTTACTGGGTATCAATCATCACTGAATACATACGTTACTTATCGTCACTGAATACGTTACTTATCGTCACTGAATACGTTACTTATCGTCACTGAATACGTTACTTATCGTCACTGAATACGTTACTTATCGTCACTGAATACGTTACTTATCGTCACTGAATACGTTACTTATCGTCACTGAATACGTTACTTATCGTCACTGAATACGTTACTTATCGTCATTGAATACGTTCGTTATCGTCACTGAATACGTTACCTATCGTCACTAAATACGTTACTTATCGTAACTGAATACGTCACTTATCGTCACTGAATACGTTACTTATCGTCACTGAATACGTTACCTATCGTCACTAAATACGTTACTTATCGTCTTTGAAAACGATACCTATCGTCACTAAATACGTTACTTATTATTATCGTCACTGAATACGTTACTTATCGTCACTGAATACGTTACCTATCGTCACTAAATACGTTACTTATCGTCTTTGAATACGTTACTTATCGTCACTGAATACGTTACTTATCGTCACTGAGTACGTTACTTATTGTCACTGAATACGTTACCTATCGTCATACTGAATACGTTACCTATCGTCATACTGAATACGTTACCTATCGTCACTAAATACGTTACCTATCGTCACTGAATACGTTACTTATCGTCACTGAATACGTTACCTATCGTCACTGAATACGTTACTTATTGTCACTGAATACGTTACCAATCGTCACTGAATGCGTTACTTATCGTCTTTGAATACGTTACTTATCGTCACTGAATACGTTACTTATCGTCACTGAATACGTTACTTATTGTCACTAAATACGTTACCTATCGTCACTGAATACGTTACTTATCGTCACTGAATACGTTACCTATCGTCACTGAATACGTTACTTATTGTCACTGAATACGTTACCAATCGTCACTGAATGCGTTACTTATCGTCTTTGAATACGTTACTTATCGTCACTGAATACGTTACTTATCGTCACTGAATACGTTACTTATTGTCACTGAATACGTTACCTATCGTCACTAAATACATTACCTATCGTCACTGAATACGTTACTTATCGTCACTGAATACGTTACTTATTGTCACTGAATACGTTACCTATCGTCACTAAATACATTACCTATCGTCACTGAATACGTTACTTATCGTCACTGAGTACGTTACTTATCGTCACTGAATACGTTACCTATCGTCACTGAATACGTTACTTATTGTCACTGAATACGTTACCAATCGTGACTGAATGCGTTACTTATCGTCTTTGAATACGTTACTTATCGTCACTGAATACGTTACTTATCGTCACTGAATACGTTACTTATCGTCACTGAATACGTTACTTATTGTCACTGAATACGTTACTTATTGTCACTGAATACGTTACCTATCGTCACTAAATACGTTACTTATCGTCACTGAATACGTTACTTATCGTCACTGAATACGTTACCTATCGTCACTGAATATGTTACTTATCGTCACTGAATACGTTACCTATCGTCACTGAATACGTTACCAATCGTCACTGAATGCGTTACTTATCGTATCTCAATACGTTACCTATCGTCAATGAATGCGTTACTTATCGTATCTCAATACGTTACCTATCGTCACTGAATACATCACATCTCTTTTTACCTACTCTGGTACGTATCACCCACTGTCCGAGTACTATGAGTGTCAGAATACTGCCACGTTATCCAAAGAATATTCAGAATCGTTAACTTTTAGAAAAACTTACGATTCTTTGAAAAAAATTATTAATCATATTTATTGATGGTCTCATACGAAAGAAGGAGAGAAGAATGACAGGTAAAGCTCCAAAAATACACTAAAGTACACTAAAGCTCCAAAAATACACTAAAGTACACTAAAGCTCAAAAATAACATTCCAAAGTTATATGCAGTTAAATTCAAGTAAACTTTTTTGGTCCATGTTATTGAGAAATATTCATTAGTCATTTATGCATAACAATTTTTATCTTATTTGTTTAGCCCTGGAACGACCAATAAGGTCTGAGATGCCCGGTCTGGTTACAAATACTGATGCATAATTTAAAAAAAATCAATTAACTTGAGTGGATGAATTCCATTGTCAATGACTTATTAATGAATCGTATAAATATCACTGAAAATAATGCAATATATATTAATATATTTATTTTGATATCATTTTTTATTAAGGGACCCGTATATGAAGCCCTAGTATGTCACATATTCTGCGTCATACTAGAAACATCATATATAATATTTTACTATATATTTTTTGGTGTGAATCAAAATGTAACACAACAGCGCATGAATACATAAAACGCCTTAGAAAACTAAATCCCGGATTTCTAGTAACAACAACAGCTGAGTCCAATTTTAAAAGTATAAATTTATATTTTTTCTTGAGCAAACCTCCCAGGCATTTTGGTCGTTCCTGGGTTTAAATCAAATAATTTCGAATGTAAATACCTATTAATTGAACTTATTTTTTTAATAAAATTGGATAATTTGCATTCCGGATAATTTAAATAATTGGATAATTTGCAAAACGAATAAATTCAGTAATCTGCATTAATTTGATTAACATTACATGCAGGTGTTCAGTGGATATCAATCAGCTGCAATTTCTGAGCAAATATTATGTTCAGTTATTCATATTATTGATATTGGGCTTTGTTAAGCACAGGTGTGGCACCATGCAGCTGCTTAAAAGAGGTAAGTCATAATTACACATTTGAATTGAAGAGATCAAAAGATTCTTGATAAAAGCATTAGTTGCATTAGTCTTACTGGTGGTGTATGCATGGAAGGGTTCTAGGAAATTTCGGTCTTTGAAAATTCGGTCGCGGAAAACTCGGTCTCAGATTACGATGGTGTTATTAAATAACAGTAGGATAATAGAAAAAGTTGAAATTATGAGTACTAAAATATATAGTTTATTTATTAAAAGCGGATAATATCATTAACCGTTGTGAAATGATAAGAAATATTAGTAATATTGACATGTTTAACATTTATTTAACATGAGATTTAAGCGGAAAATTTGGTCTCGAAAAATTTGGTCTCAGGTATATATAAAACTTATGAATTAGATGTATCCGGGGGGCATGCCGCCCCCTGGTTGAAATTATTAGTACCCCCACCCTGCCAGGTCATTGAACAATCATGAAGTTTGCAGTACAACAAACTAGCGGATACAGCAAACTACATAACAGTCATTTATGTTGAGAGGTCATTTATAAAATTATAATTCCGAGACCGAAATTTCCGGCCACCGCATGGAAGGTAGTGGTAGTTATATACACTTTTCTCATTCGTTATATATTTTATCGTAATGGTCTATGAAGTAGCGTACCTTCTTGTTTTCAATTAAAATTATTTAACTCGTATTCAGGAATTGTATTTACATGCAGCTCGTTTTACATATGTGAATAAGAACGAGGGATGACTCAAGTTATTATATGCAGGCAGGCCTCGCTTTAAGTACAACTCACTTTAATAAAAGTGGTACTTATTTCGAGTCATGTCTCGGAATGAGTACCGTTCGTAGACGTAGAAAACGGAGACATTTTTTGTGATTATTTCACGGTTACTATCAAAAACATCAAAATTATAATCCAAATGAGGTTATTAGAAGCAATTGGTTCAGAAATTCAACATGTCCCATTTTAGGGTAAGTCCCGTGTTATCGCACAGTTCCATATTTTCGAACACGTAAAAATCTTTATATAGTAATCATTATTTAACTTTTATTTCAATTGGTATTCATGATACCAATTTTGATAGAGGTTGAACAATAATTATAATGATTATATATACTTTTCGGACGTGTCTGAGAATGTAGAACGTACCAATAACTTGAAACTTAGTACCCTTCTTCAAAAAATATTTCATAGAGCATAAAATAATTGCTGTTTGTTCAATGTAACACAATAATAATTTATAGAAGTCTAAGTATCTATTTAATCACTCACCTATACTGAGTAAGAGTTAAGCTATGGTTGGATTTTTAAACCTTTAATAAATGCACTACTTTAAACCTCCATCGCAGTCACAAACACTGTTTGATAATAGGCTGAAATAGTACTTTAACCACAGTTAATAGAATAGGGACTATAAACTGTGACTCTAATTCTAAAACAAATTTTCTTTCATTATAACTCATAGAAAATGAAATATATAATCAAGGAGTAACAATTATAATTTTCTTGTTACTTTACCTCGCTTTAGTTACCGTTTGGTAACTAAACTGAGTCATGATTTGGTAACTAAAGCGGGATATGCCTGTAATTGTAACTCCTCAAACATTTCACTCTCCATCAGTTAGAATGAAAAAGAATGTTTTGAAGGCTTGATTTAGGGTAGGTTTATACTACAAGCGGAGCGGAGCAGCGCGGAATGGAGCGGCATGAATCGCCATTAATGTTGTTTGGTCGTATGCAGAGACGCTTGGCTGTTCACACTGCGAGCGGAGCGGCGCGGCGCGCTCAAGAAATTCGGCTGTATTTTTTTATACAAGAGGCAAGAAGACTAGATAAGTTCACCTTGTACTATTTTCTGCAGGATAAAAGAAAACTTTATGCTGAGCGGCATAAATTAGGGAGTAATAATTTTTTATATTTGCAGAATAAACTTGTTCAAAACAAAACTAGAATGAATAAAATACATACATACATATATACATAGAATACACATAAAATACATGAATACATACATATGTATTCTATTC
Source organism: Caprella mutica (assembly GCA_947561585.1). Classification (NCBI taxonomy): domain Eukaryota; kingdom Metazoa; phylum Arthropoda; class Malacostraca; order Amphipoda; family Caprellidae; genus Caprella; species Caprella mutica. The sequence goes on from CANNZV010000659.1 coordinate 76,404, forward strand.
ATATATGTATTCTATTCATATATGTATTCTATTCATATATGTATTCTATTCATAAATGTATTCTTATCATATATGTATTCTATTCATAGAATGAATAAAATTCATAGCATGGACTCTCCGGATTGCATATAATTGGAACTCTACCGTTTTTAATAGCTTGAAAAAATAGATATTTAAACATATTTATTGGATAAAGTAGGTCACATGTATGAAATATTGGCTCTTCTCCGTTTACATGTGAACACCTTAAGGTGACCATCTCCCACAACAATAAAAGTTTATTAACTAATATACAAATTTGAAATTTTAATGGTTAATGCAACTATTCAAATGGAGTATTTTTTATTGAGGATATTTTTCACAACTTCGCCCCTTGATAACCGCCAAATAGAGTGGTACTTTCAAAAGGCAACAACTAAAACAGTTTTTGAGCTAGACACATAGGATTGGTTTCATTTTGTTCAGCATTTAGTTTTCCACAAAGTTACGGAACTATTTTTTCATATTCGTCTAAGAAAAATTGTAAAAGAATGTTTTCCTATTTTTTTTCAAAAAAACATTGATGTTTATTTATATAACTCATTATACCTCCTCACACTTTTTGAACAATTCATTTACGAAAAAAAAATTAAACAAACCTTATGTGTCTAGCTCAAACACTGTATGAGTTGATGCCTTTTGAAGTTGAAAAAAAGAACTTTTCATGAGAGCCAATTTACTGAATTTTTTGGAAAAAATGGTCCAACACAAATAATTCTGGTTTGATAAATTAGCGTGGAGACTCTTGTTTGGGTGTTGTGTCCTCTTTTTAATGCATCTAGACAACAAATCATTTGATGTAAGATCCAAATAAACCCTCAATACCTGTGCTGACAGGTCTTTCGACAGACCTGACAGGTATAATTTACAATATTGTCCATCTGTTTTTGAAGCACTTCTAGATTGTTTTTAACTCTAATATTTTTACACGCTTTCCGAGAGACTGCAAGACATCATTTTATGCAACGATATAATTATTCGACTATTTTTCAGATTTGAGGGAAACGGTCCCCTTAAGGTACTTTTTGCATGCATGATGCATCGATTGTTGATTGCGATCATCACTGAATACTAATTCAAAGCTATTCCTTTGGGGCTGTTTTGCAGTAAGTAATTATCGCTGAACACAAATTCAATGAATTTTTATTGCAGGGAAATCATAGCTGAGCAATGATTGCAACAATCGCTCTATGTAAAACGTACCTTTAACGCGCCGTTCCGCTCCATGCCACTCTGCCCCACTCGACTTGCAGTGTGAACGTAGACCCTAAGCGTATATTGAAATGATGAAAACTCTGAGATGAAAGTTCAAAGTAGCAAAAGAATTATACTTACCCGTAGTTCTCATGGACATCAATTAAATGAATGTTAAAAATAATAATTATATATTTTTCTTATTTATTAGAATGATGCCTACAAGACCATTTTCTTTCGATCTAACTCATAGAAAATGAAATTTTTAAGGGGTTACAATTATATATAATAAGTTGAGTCATACCTCGCTCTTATTACCATTTGTAATAGCTCTGAGTTGTTATTTGGCAATAAAAGCGAGTCCTGTCTGTATACAGGTAACTCTCCTGTTTTAGGGTAGATATCTTTGGTGCAATGGATCCACAGTTAAACGAACGATCATCTATTTTGCCAGTGGAAGACAGTACAACTGGAGGTGAGTTTAAATTTAATATATTTCCAACAAATCATCATTTTTTATTATAAAATATAAACAAATAAATTGGAAGTTATTTAAATGAAATTGTATCAAAATATTGTGAGATAGTTTTAGCACTTTGAGAAATTATTGAAATTTAGCATTACCTTCATTTTCTTCTTTATGTAAATTTAAAGCATCAATGAAAACCCTCATATTTGGATGAATTATACTTAGCGAACCATTCAATTACAATTAGGATGATAGAACAATCATTTTCAATAAAACTATTATTGTAATAAAAATATTATTATATATATATGTATTAATTTTATTTGTAATTATCAATATATTAGAAATAGAATAAAGTAAAAGTGCATTATACCAACCACTTATCTTGTTGAAAAAAAAATTAGCTCCCATTATGTGAATGCACTTACACCAATTAAATTATATTATAAAATATATCTCTTTTATTTTCAATCGGCGACGAATTGTCCGGGGACGAATTGTCCGGGCACGAATAGTCCGACGACGAATTGTCCGGACACCGTATATTAAATATCTATATTTACGTCTACATTTGATCTCAGTACTTTGGTTTCCTTAAAGGTCCTCTCCAGGCTCCGGTAAAAAAATGAGTTTACTCTTTGTTTTGATATCAAATTTGAATTTTATAAACAAACAATGCGTTTTCGACCTTTGTTTAAGATATTAATTGTTTATTGAAGTATATAAACGTTTCTGTAATAAGTTTATCTAATTTTTTAACTTTACACGAATATTAAATGGATTTATTATATCTAATACCTAGTTGACAATCAAACAATTGGTATACATTTTTTTTTTTTTCAGACTGAATATTAGAAAGCCGAAGTAAAATAGGTTTTGAAGAGTTTTGATTATAAAAATATTAAAAAGCATATATAATAAAAAAATAAGTTATCAAATTTGATGGGATTTTCTAAAAATTATAAGAAAACTCAGTCTCGTATATTGAAGCAGCAAAAAAATGTGGTAGGAGGGGACCTTTAAAGTCTCGCCTCCACACCTACAACGCAACCTCTTCCATATGTATACACTATACAGGGTGGCGCAAAAAAAAAGGAAACCAATTTTCAAACTAGTTCAATTTACAAACTATCAAACCAAGAAATTTTCTAGAAACACAGTTGTATTTGTTTACTTTTTCTGCATCTATTTTGATAATCTGTTAAGAATTACGACATTAATTAAACATCCTGCCGCGAATTAAAAAAAGGTAAATAAAAAGGGCTTGCGCGAGGACGAAATATACGAAAAAATTCATAATAGGTTTAATTCATTTTATATAGATGTAAAAACAATAAATTCTATTATTTTTTGTAACAAATAAGAGGAAATAAAAAATGAATTACCATTAGAAAGTTGTATTTTGAGATAAAACTGATATCTTTATAAAATTATTTCGCCGTTAATTTTTATCTCCTATTCGAAACCCTCAAAATCATCTCTCAAAAGAACAAAGAGTTTTTGTTGTGACAAATTTTTTAAACAATGGAAGCTTTACACAGGTTAAACCTCATTTTGAACAACGCTTTCTGGAAGATTTCCACCAATTATAAAACCATATTAACAATTGTTAATAAGTTCAAAACTGAAGAAACCGCTTTAATGAAATTTGAACAAAAAGGGATCATGTCGCAGGAGAAACGAATGAACACATGAAAACATTAATCTTTTTCATGAACAGTTTATTGAGAACCCAAAAATATCAATCAGAAAGTGAAAAATTTATATCATTTAAGAGACATTTCACCGAATTGTTAAACACGATGTGAAGTATCATCCTTTCAAGATGCATGTAAGGCTCGAACTCTTAGAACTGATTTACCGCACTGTCTAAATTTTGCAAAATGGTTTCTGCAAAGAAATGCACATTTTGTAGAAGATATCGTGATTGGTGATGAAGATGTATTTCCATGAATGAAAGAGTCATTAACAAAAGCGTTAATTGAATGAAAAATATTAGGATTTAATTTTTACTACAAGCTACCATATGGAAATAAATTATTCCTATTATGAACTTTTTGTGTTTTTCGTCCTCGCGCGAGCCCTTTTTATTTACCTTTTTTCAATTTGCTGCAGGATGTTTAATTTTTGTCGTAACTCTCAACAGATTATCACGATAGATACAAAAAAAATGAACAAAACTGTGTTTTTAGAAAACATTTAGGTCACATAGTTTGTAAGATAAACTAGTTTGAAAATGGGTTTCCCTTTTTTTGCGCCACTCTGTACAATATACAAGGTGGGCGAAAATATGGAAGCATACATTGAAATAAAAAAGGATAGTATAATGTAACGATTTTTTTACAATAAACAGAGATGTATTATTAGTTTATAATATAAACATTAATACAATGCAAAAAAATAATATTCAGATTGTTCCATTTTGCATTTGATTACCGCCTCCAATATGCTGCGAACATCTTCTGTCGCGGCACACCGCTGTTCTTGTGAATTCTTTTTGCCACGCTCACTATGTAGAGAGCGTTTTAATTCGTCCACACTGCAATGAACTTTTCTAAAGGCCTTAGCTTCGAGGATTGACTGCACCGATAAGTCAATGGGATTCAAATCCAGGGAGCATGCAGGGAGGACACATTTCTTTGTAACAAAACTCACTTCACCAGTTTTGAGGAACATTCGCTGTGTGTGACGTAAGATCATCTTGTTGGAGTGTTCACAAAGTTTCCTCACCGAAGTGATTCTCAGCACATTCCATCAATCGGTTCAGACTGTTTTTAACATAATTTGAGGTTAATTTTAGCACCATGATCGACAAAAAATAAGGGTAGACCTCCAGGCTTCTAAAAAGGCTGCACAGACCATTAAAGAAAGCTGGTTTTATTGTTCGGCGCACGGTTTTTTGAACATAAGGAATTTCTTTGACATTTTTCCAATAATTATTATGTCTTTTCCTCGATTACGAGCCAATTTAATGGCTGAATTTGACCTCTCGTTCACCCTTTATATCTATCTCGGTGTCCACAAGGCCCTGGCCGGCACCACTTGGAGGTATCCATGAAGAGATTCTCCTCTGGAGCAACAAAGCCCCTATGCGGCCTATCACTACGTTTGCCGCTTCTGTCTGGCGCCCAAATTCTTTGGCATTATGAGCCAATTAAACTGTGAAGATCTTCTCATCATTACAAACAATCTCGCCATCTGTGCTACACCTGAATTCTTTCTGAAGAAATTATGCATATCCCAATCTAATTGACTTTACATTTGCTAACAGGGTTTCTCTCTTTTGAAGAGTGAAAGAGGAAATTCAGATCTTTGTGAATGAGTTGGCTCATGGTTCTTGGATCTATAAAAGCAATCTTATCGATCTATACGGGTTTCTCCTAATATTCTTTCGAATGCGTCTGGTGATTGGTTTAGACCGTTGGGAGCGTATATACGATCAGACAAATTCAACTCTTTCATTGAAACGTTTCATTGATTTCCAGACAACCAATCTCTAAATTGAAAGTTTCATTGCAATAGCAAAATCTAACTTTCCGGCACGATGAAATGCGTCTATAGCTGCTTTTTTGCCTGACATTTTTGAACTGACTACATTTATTAACAAAGCAAAAATTATGATGTGTTAATGTAATGTCATGACTATTCTATAAACCCAATCACCTACTTAAAAATTACTTAATATTCATATTTGAAAATTAGTTTTCATTTTTATGCCCCACCTTGAAAATTTACTTGGCAGACTAATCCAGCTTTCTAATTTTTACCCGCAGTACGATGGCTATGTCAGCATACTTTAGCTCTTCTGGGTTTTATCGGCTTCTCCATAGTGTTCGCCATTAGAGTGAACATCTCGGTCGCCATAATAGCCATGGTGAGAAAGAACAATACTCTCGTCGATATCTCATCCAACAATGACAACTTCTCATGTCCTTTCCATGAAGCTTCCTTCCAGACAGAAGTTATGGAGGTAATCATTTGCTTGCATAATTTTTCATGTAACAAACTAAACATTCAAGTGTTCTGTGGATATGTTGCGGGAAAACATACATAGTAATGGCTGTTTACTTCGAATCCAGATGAGAAATTTACATAACTAAACAGTCTAGAGGTCAATATTGGTGTTATTTAATTTTCTAATGAAACTTAACTCTAATTGTGTGAATGTTTCAAATATTGAGCGATATTCCATTACCTAGTCGAGCATGAAATGTAAAGTTCCTTTTGACAAGATACTTTATTAAATCACAATTCATTATGTGATATCTTTTTTAATAATTGCGTCATCCAGTCTTCTTTCCATTTCTGATTGGATGTTGCTCAATGGAGTGGAAAGTATTTTATTTATTTATTTATAGCAATTCGTGGTTGGACCATATGCCATCAGTTAATTCGTCACCGGAAAATTCGGCATGGACATCTCGCCACGAACAGTTCGCCGCACAATTCAGGTTTTACCGGCGTATAGACCATTTATTTGTAAAAAATAATTTCACTATCGAACCAAACTCCCTCTCCAACGGGATCGTTATCCTATATTACCGTCTACACAGAGGTGGGCAGCGCTACTTTCAAAAGTAGTGGTGCTACCACTGCCGCTACTTTGCTGACTAATGTAGTGGCGCTGCCGCTACCGCTACATTTTCAGAAAAACAGCAATGCTGCCACAACCGGTACAGCAAAATGTAGCGGCAGCGCTACTGCGCTACTTTTCAGAAATACTATCAGTCAGTCTGCTTACCCATGAATGAGAGACCTACTCAGTCTGTTTTTTTATCCATGGATGAGAGACCTACACAGTCAGTCTGTTAACCCATGGATAAGAGACCTACACAGTCAGTCTGCTTACCCATGGATAAGAGACCTACACAGTCAGTCTACTTACCCATGTATAAGAGACCTACACAGTCAGTCTGCTTACCCATGAATAAGAGACCTACACAGTCAGTCTGCTTACCCATGGACAAGAGACCTACACAGTCAGTCTGTTAACCCATGGATAAGAGACCTACACAGTCAGTCTGCTTACCCATGGATGAGAGACCTACACAGTCAGTCTGCTTACCCATGTATAAGAGACCTACACAGTCAGTCTGCTTACCCATGGATAAGAGACCTACACAGTCAGTCTGCTTACCCATGGACAAGAGACCTACACAGTCAGTCTGTTAACCCTTGGATAAGAGACCTACATAGTCAGTCTGCTTACTTATGGATAAGAGACCTACACAGTCAGTCTGCTTACCCATGGATAAGAGACCTACACAGTCAGTCTGCTTACCCATGAATAAGAGACCTACACAGTCAGTCTGCTTACCCATGGATAAGAGACCTACACAGTCAGTCTGCTTATCCATGGACAAGAGACCTACACAGTCAGTCTGTTAACCCATGGATAAGAGACCTACACAGTCAGTCTGCTTACCCATGGATAAGAGACCTACACAGTCAGTCTGTTAACCCATGGATAAGAGACCTACACAGTCAGTCTGCTTACCCATGGATAAGAGACCTACACAGTCAGTCTGCTTACCCATGGACAAGAGACCTACACAGTCAGTCTGTTAACCCATGGATAAGAGACCTACACAGTCAGTCTGCTTACCTATGGATAAGAGACCTACACAGTCAGTCTGCTTACCCATGGATAAGAGACCTACACAGTCAGTCTGTTAACCCGTGGATAAGAGACCTACACAGTCAGTTTGTTAACCCATGGATAAGAGACCTACACAGTCAGTCTGCTTACCCATGGATAAGAGACCTACACAGTCAGTCTGCTTACCCATGAATAAGAGACCTACACAGTCAGTCTGCTTACCCATGGATAAGAGACCTACACAGTCAGTCTGCTTACCCATGGATAAGAGACCTACACAGTCAGTCTGCTTACCCATGGATAAGAGACCTACACAGTCAGTCTGTTAACCCATGGATAAGAGACCTACACAGTCAGTCTGCTTACCCATGGATAAGAGACCTACACAGTCAGTCTGCTTACCCATGGACAAGAGACCTACACAGTCAGTCTGTTAACCCATGGATAAGAGACCTACACAGTCAGTCTGCTTACCCATGGATAAGAGACCTACACAGTCAGTCTGCTTACCCATGGATAAGAGACCTACACAGTCAGTCTGTTAACCCATGGATAAGAGACCTACACAGTCAGTCTGTTAACCCATGGATAAGAGACCTACACAGTCAGTCTGTTAACCCATGGATAAGAGACCTACACAGTCAGTCTGCTTACCCATGGATAAGAGACCTACACAGTCTATATGGGGGATGTGCTGTGTTGTTAACCCTAATGTTATCAGAAAAAAATAACTCTGTGATAATTCTGTATCATCAAACACAAATATTAGAAATAAACTGGAAAACTGAGCACAAAAAAATATATCCTGTGAAATTTAATAGAATAGGTTTTTTTTATTTCAAACTATAATATTTTATAAATAATATAATATCTATATATTGCTTGAGATGTTGATTATATCAGATCATATGAAATTTATATAGCATAAATACGCACATAGATAGAAATATTATATTATCAACATGAAAATCAGTCAATATAATTCAAGTATACCCTTAATGAAAAGCTAGGAATATATGAACCGAACACACGCTGTAACTTCCGAAGGTAATTCTAAATTAGCTGTTTTTGGCGAATATAGCTATAGTATATATGTATTTCCAATCAAAGAAATAATGTAGTTTATATATAATCTGAATTTACATTGACTTTCAATGAATTATAGATGAAAAGATACTCTACATTGTTCGTATGTTCGTACATATGTACACTATCAGATCTTATATGTCCCACGTTTTACGACTGAATTGGGTTCCCAATCATTCAGCCGGTGAAGCTGTCATTTTCAGTTCATCCCTGGTGGAGAAAGGTCTTCCTTCATACAGCTCTAAGTGTTCAGTGTGGTTAAATACGTCATTGAATACAAACAAGAACTTCTGATATCAAAATGGTGAGTTTAGTAAGAATATTGGTACCTATTTTAGGCTTAGGATACGTTCACACTACGAGCGGCGCGGAGCGGCGCGAGCGGAGCGCCATTAATGTTGTTTGATATTCGTATGCAAAGACGCTTGGCTGTTCACACTGCGAGCGGAGCGGTGCTGCAAATAAACAATAAAATTTATTGCGTTCCGCTCCGCGCTGCTCCGCTTCGCTTGTAGTGTGAACGTACCCTTAGTCACTTGGTATTTCCTATAACCTTTAGACAATTTCAAGTGTCGCATTAAATTTTTCATATTCTAGAAGATAATTTTGATCGTTTTAACCAGTTTACTTCCAATATCTCTGTTATCAATATTCATCTTTCTTTTCCATATAATATACCAATGATTATAGACTTTTAGATTTTTCAGTAAAGTCCTAGTTAAGTGCAACGTTGGACTTAACTTGGAATGGGTTATTTAATAATATAAATAAAATAATATATCATTTAACGTTTGCCTATTTATTTTAATGGGTATCTATGATACCATTAATAATAAACTGATTAAAGGCTTCTTCACACATGTCAGTGATCTCTCCGGTCCGTCTCCTCTCAGTGCTTCATTGTCAGTGAAATAAATATATTGTTACTTTAATTTTAACGGACACGTTCACACAGTACTGGCTCATCTTAAATGGTAATACCTGACATATGTAAAGCAGTCTTAAAGGACCCTCCAAACAATTTTTTTATTGCTTTAATCAGTGGGACTAATGTTTCTTATCATTTTTCTGCAAACACCATCAAATTTGGGATCATATTTATAATTTTATATGCTTTTAAAGATTTTTAGAATCAAAATTCTACAAAACCTATTTTACCTCCGACTTACTAATACAAACAATTAATATATTAAACGAAGGCTTAAAACCCATTGTTTGTTAATAAAATTCAATTTTGAAATCAAAAACAAAGAGTGTACAATCTTTTTCTTCAGCGGCAGGTTAGTGATTTGTACAATTAATGCACACAGAGTATTAAAAACTTTAAAAACAAATAATAAAGTATATTCCGAACCGAATTGTATGCGGGAATCGTAGACCTTAGTTTTATAATATTATGTAAAAATGAAACATATTTCCCGAAGCCTGGAGAGGACCTTTAAATGTTAGATTATGTATTCTAACTTATGTGATCGAAAATGTAGAAGTATATGATAGCTCAGACCTAAACCTAAATATTCCATCACACTTTGAGCAGTTTTGTGTGATCAGGAGTCCGTGATTTTTAAGGAATGAAACAAATTGTTCTTCTGTTTCAATCTCCTTACAAAATATGTTATCTTCACTAATATAACTGCGGCCTTGAATGGTCCAATAAGAATAAAATTTCTGAATAATCTAAATCTGAACTCAACATTCTATATTCAATGTGTACCAAAGATGCACGGATATTTTGATTTCAAATTATAATTATTTAGCGGTCTAATTTATTCAGTACCAAGTGGTGAGCCAGTGGCCAAAATGATATCGCGTCTTGCAGTACTGTTAATTCCTTATTTTGGGGTCACATAATAAGGTTTTACACCTTCGTTCTCACCGTCCTGCAATCACTGCAACACTACCTCTCTCTAGTGCATATCATAACTCTATGTTCAGAAACATCCCATTCCTAGTTACTATTAACTAGGACTTTACAGAAATTTCATGCCTCAGTAAATAGCTGTGTACCATGTTTCAGAGTGTGTATGGTAAGGCAATTTAATTTGCTTTGAACTTTAAAATTCAAATTTGTTGACAATCAAATTTCTAATTTTGAATCGCTTGCTATGTTCAATGTTAAGTTCAACTTCAAAGCATACAATCAGAGATAATATTGGCTAAATTAAAAAAAAAAATAGAATAAATTTGGTAAGCTACCTAGTCAGTAGTAAATGCTTGACACAACGAACTTTAAAAAAAAATCGCCTAACCAGAGTTGAAACCTTCTGACTCTCCTTTGTAAACACAAGTCTTTCTGCGATAGGACATGGGTCATCCTTCTGTAACTTCACTCTACGAAGAAACTTTTGTGAAGAAAATTACATTCGACTATCCTCTAGAAGGAGGACTTTTTATCTTTTAATGAACAAGTTGCCCTTACCATAGTAACTTAGCCCTCAAATCTTTGTTTACTAACCTAGCAGCTGGCGCGATAGAACCAACTGTCATTAAAGCTCTTATAAAAATTTACGAATTGCCCTTTCGATATCTTGATAAAAACCTTTATTTAATATTTACACATCCACTGGTGAACGCCAAAACTAGTTTTCCATTTAAAATAAAAGAAACAAGATACGAAACAAATATTTCTTAGGTATTATTTTAGGAGAAGGCTGCAAATCTCGCACATCTAACTATTAAACTAAACCGTTATAAGGGTTTCAGGAAACTGATTATTATTATAAACTTGCAAAACAGACACTTTTCTCTTATTTAATTTAATATATTTACACAGATTACCCATCCCGTTAAGTGTGAAGATATAATTGTTAGGTCCCATTAATCATTTCAATAAAATAGGACCATAATCATTTTTCCTTTCCGCAGGCAAATCTGATGGATTTTCTGCCGAACGAGATGATTCTTCAGATCTTCAGTTACTTCGATAAATTCGAAGACAGAGCTGTTTTATCTCAAGTTTCGAGACGCTTCAATAGTCTCAGTAAGGTCAAAACTTGGAGGAAAAAGGTCAACATCACGGTAAGACTCTGAAATTCACTAAATAAACGTTTTCAAATACTATATATTCAGATAATGTCATCCCCTACCATTCCAAAAATATAGAAATATATCTCTTATTTGGCCAATAATTCATGTGACTGATTTTGTATGAAAAAAAAATTTCAAGTGTTTGTTTCTGTACCTACAATCTTAAATTCAAATAACCATATTGTAGTTTGAAGTTTATTTACTTCAACACGGAAGGATTTATATACATATGGACCAATTAACTCAATATATCAAGTTTTACTAAAGTTCAAACTTTAATTTAAAAAAAACTCTGTAAGCTCTCAATATTCATTAATTGATTATTGCCATCCATTGATATTTAATAGCTTCATATAGAGATAAAATAATTCCTGGACGTTTTCACATCTACATCCAGTTCCAGTGTTTTAATTTTTGTTCTAATATTTTTATATTCTAAGCATGAAATGTATATATATTTAATTTACCATCAGTATGAAAATAATAGCGGATAACAGACTCATTTGATCATCAGAATACATTTGAACTCTTCTAATAAATTACGTCACATTTATACCGAATAAATTAAATTATAATTCAAAAGTCCTGATTCACTTCGGGAATTTTATCTAATCTTAGGTTTATATTTTCTGTTTCAGTTTGACGACATTGAAAAGCATCAACTGTACGAATTGAAGAACAACAAACTCGTGCAAGAAGCTAAGATGTCTGTGAACTTGGAATCTCTCATCATAGATGATTGGGAATGTTCCAGCCGAATGGAGGAAACTTTGAAACTAAAATTCGAAAAATTACTTCCGCGTATCTTCTGTACTATTTTCCGAAAATGTCTAAAGTTACAGGAAGTTGAATGCCAAATCCACAAAGGAGGAGGCGAGATAGAATTTTCAACAACAGATGAATTGATGATGGACCATCCTGTAAGATCGAAATATTTTACACAAATGGTCAACCGTTTCCCTGGAAAATTTAGTTCTATAACACACTATGGTCCGCAAACTTTACTACCAACATGTATTGATCGTTCAAGTGATGTATTAGAAGGGTTACATTGTTCAGATCTCACTCTCACTCCAGAAATTTCATCTATTCTCAAGAAGTGTAAGAATCTAAATCAAATTGATATACACGATTCATTCAAAGTAGCACCAGGAATGGAACTGACGGATCTTCCGAAATTGAATCACCAAAGCTTAATGTTACCACCAAAATATGGGAAACTGAATCTATTTCATGATAATCTGAAACTTCTGGATATGTTCATAACAGTTTCCTTAAAGTATCTTTATATCTGGGATTACGTTTTGGCTGGTTACGAGACATTGGTTTTAAAGAAATGCAAGAATCTTAAATATCTTAATATTGCTATGGGATGTGAACACAATATTTCTGATGAAGAAGCAATCGAGTTTTATAAGAATATTCTGACTCTTTTTGAACAGTCTACCAAGATGACTGAGTTATACATAGAATATATAAGAGAAAGTTTAAGAGATAAATTTGAAGAGGAACTGCTTCCACTAGTCCAACAGTATGGGTTTCATCAAAATTCCCATTATATAAATTCTAATAATTGGAGATCAGTTATTAGTAAAAATTAATTCTGTTGCATAATATTTGCCATGTTGATCTATAAATAAAATAATGATACCATCAACTCCTTGTAAGATTAATGTCCTTGATAATTTACTAGCCTGTAAGGGTACAATCGATATTTCGAACCATCCTTTAAATGGGAAACGGACTATTCCCCGATGGACGTTTCCCCGAATGGACTATTCCCCGCCTATTTTTTTCAAATTCAAACTCTGAAAGACAATTTAATATTGAGATATTATATTTAGTTTTTGAAAAAAAAAATCGTTTTGACCAATAAATCTATTGCCGTGAAATTGTAAATTGTGAGTCTATAGTGCCCCTTTAAATCCCTGTGGTAAGTAACAATAATTGTACGAGACCATTCTAAAACGAGAATGTTAATTCACTTATAATATCCTTGCCTAATATGTTAATGCATACTATACTAATGATTAATTTGAAAGGTGAATCGAAAACGTCCTCGTGAGCAGAAAATTTAAAATCATCGTATAAAAAGGTTTGCTCTAAAAACAACTAAAACGTTATCCTATTAAAATTATCTTGCCTTTGGAGTGAGAGGAGATATTAATCTTGAAGTCTATGGTAAGCGCAAATTGTTAAAGAATAATAAGCAGAAAATAATCCCATTGGAAGTTTAAGATGATTATGAGAATATATAGAAACAAGGTAGCAGAAATACTTTAGTGGTCCTCTCCAGGCTCTGGGGAAAAATTATTTTATTACATAATATTATAAAGATAAGGTCTACTATTATTATTCTGGGTTCTAGGTAAATTGCTCGAAAACAATTGTTCGAAATACAATTGCTCGAAAAACAATTGCTCGAATGAACAATTGCTCGAAAGTCAATTGCTCGAAAACAATTGCTCGAAAAACAATTGCTCGAATGAAAAATTGCTCGAAAGAACAATTTCTCGAAAGACAATTGCTCGAAAAACAATTGCTCGAACGAACAATTGCTCGAATGAACAATCGCTCGAATTAGCAAATTACTCGAATGAACAAAATTGCTCGAATTAACAAAATTGCACAGTTTTCGATTTTATATAAGTCAGTTATTCATGAAGTGGAGTTATTCATGAACAATGTTTCTTTCTTTTTAGTAATTGATCATTAATCATTCTATAAATGATTTTAATTATTACTCATTTTGCATAATCTTTTTTTAGACAGTTTGTGTCATCTCGTATGTTACATGTGAATTGGAATCATGTGGTGAATCAGTACTATTCGTGTTTTTTTAGCGGGGCTCTGCCTACCTCTGCGTCTACATTTAAAATTATAACATACATGCATATTCAATTTTATCTATATACTGCTAAACATAAATCACTCGGCGAATTGCCTTCTGTTGCGTTTACCGCGCACTGAATTGTCAGCTCAACCATCAAACGATATGGAAATATTCCTATAATTTTAGATAATAATGAAACAAAATTTTTTTCTCATATTTATCTACATAAAATGTAATTTAAGAGAGCTGAGAACAGATTCCATATAAATGATTTATTATATAAAAACTAATCTTACTTATGTGGTATATCGGAGCAATTAATGTACAATGTGATTAATACAGAAACTCTTATTTGGAAACAAATATGATGTTGCACTATATAATAATTTCCATTTTTCTACTTTAGAGAGCTGAAAAGTGTAACTGAGATAAGTCGCAGCAGTACTCTAGTAGAATTAATTGGTCAAGTTAATACCTCTCTTGATAATTTATTTTTGGAAATTTGATCTTAGAAAGAAGGAGAGTTTGACTGGGATGCATCAGAACAAGGTTGGGTGCTGAGTGCCAGTTATTGGAGTTATGGTCTCACCAACTTTGTGGGTGGAATAGCAGCAGAGCGATATGGAAGCAGACTAGTGATGGGTCTCGGTGTTCTAGGATGTTCTTTTCTCACTCTTTTCTCTCCTGTTGCTGCTAGAGTCTCAATCATCTTTTTCATCTTTGTCAGAGTACTAGCGGGCTTTTGTGATGTAATTATATTGTGTGATGACATAAATTATCCATTCCTGTTTAAAATAATAATTCACGGACGTCGGTTAATCAATCATGTTGTCTTTTCTATTTCAGGGAGTTACATTTCCAGCAATGAATGCTCTTTTGGCTTCATGGACTCTACCAGAAGAAAGGTCTAGGTTTTCTGGCTTGATTTATACTGGTGTGTAAATTTGGTAAATCATTACCTATAATGCTAATTACATATCAATATTCTAGGTTATACATGTATACTAAAAAATATATTGCAAATGTAGCCAGCAAAACGAAATCAGCTTGTCCCACATCTTAAAACGTCTAGTACCTATTGGTATAGAGGGAATTCAGACGTGGAGCATGGCGTGGGACAGGGGACCTCAGACGTCTTGGCACGTCAAACCTTCATCGTTTGCACAGGGGTCCCTTGCTGTCAGACGTTTGATCCCACGTTTTGCATCCCACGTGTTCCAGACGCAGGACAGCGATGACCAATTGACCATCCCTCTTCTGTTCCGAACTGCTTTCGTTTATTGGGGTATAAGAAATCAAAATGATTATACTGTTTGAATTACCTTTATACTTAATATATTGCATACAGTGTATATGTACGTTTGGCTGTATATCAATTAGTTTAATATTACATATTGTTATATAATATATACAATTAAATGGTAAGAAATGAATATAGAAATGATGTGGTGTATTCGGAACTCGAACTCTCGATATGTTGTATCTTGTTGTGACGCTATCCACTGAGCCATCCTGGACATTTTAGAAGTTGGATTGGAATGAACTTCATCCAATATGGTAACTCGCGCGCCTTTTAAAGTTATTATAAATGAATATTATTTAATATTCTATTGATTTTGTATCATTTCTTTTTTATTATAATAAAATAGAATATTTAAATAGAATATTTTTATCAAAGCTATCTATTAATATTTGTAAATACACACCTACCGACCAATACTTACCTAGTTTCTTAGTAGTGTTCATCAATACTTACCTAGTTACCTACTAATGATTATCAATCCCTACCAAAGTACCTACTATTGTTTATCAATACCTACCTAGCTACTTCTACAGTTAAACAATACCTATTTAGTTACGCACTGGTATTCATCAATACCTACCTTGATACCTACTAGTGTTTATAATTGCCTACCTAATTACCCACTAGTGTTCATAATAGAATACCCAGTTACCTACCAGTGTTTATCAATACCTACATAGACACCTACCAGCTAGTGTTTATCAATACCTACATATTCATCTACTAGTCTTTATCAACCTAGATAACTACTAGTATTTATCAATGCCTATCTAGTTACCTAAGCTATAGTGTTCATCAATTCTACATAGTTACTTACTAGTGTTCATCAACACTTAAACAGAGAAAAAAGTTTACTCATATTAGATGGGTCAACAATTTATGCTTTGAATCAATTTATTACGTGAGTTAGTTGGACTTTATTCATGTTTTCACGTGTGTCAAAACAACTATGACGTGGTGTGTCACCAAACATAGTTAATTCAAATCATTTTTTGGATTGAATCAACTTACTATGAGAGTTAGAATTACATTTTGGGAGTTTGAACATATGTTAAAACAACTAGGACATAGTGTGTTAAAGTAACCCACAAAGATTGTTAATCCAATGTATCTGGTGTATGAATTAACTTACTATGAGAGTTGACGCTACTTTTTTGAAGTTTAGGTGCGAGTTAAATCAACTATGACATAGTGTGTTATAGTAACCCACAAAGACTGTTAATCCTATGTATCTGGTGTATAAATTAACTTAATTACTATGAGTGTTGGCGCTACCTTTTTAAGTTTAGGTGTGAGTTAAATCAAATGAGTATGAGGCAACTTAATTAATCGGCTGACACTTCTCAGTTCAAATCTTGTTTCAAGTGTGTTACGTGTTTAATGTAAACGCTCCTCAATACTTTTTTAGTTCAAGTGCAAACAATAGCGTTATATGCACTAATTAGTATTTTCGCTGCTGATCGATTATTAATTATTAATTAATGCCTTTAATACATAGATAAATGTCTGCCTAAATATTCTTATATTTTCGGGATTGATAGACTGGCGGCTAGGTAGTTATTTGAAGAGCTGATTATCAGTATATAACTTTTCATAATAATAAATTTTGATTACTACCTTCCAGTTTGTAAAATGATATCCAAACTAATTTTCTTAGATTATTATATGTTAACTTATTTAAGCATCATACCTACCTAGCTGTTTTTTTCAGTGTCGATGTCTTCTACATAGCCAAAGGAGTTACTGGGCTGCACTCATATAGGGTAAGTTCCAAATTATCAAGCGATTTCACATTTTCGGTCACGTATGAAAAATAGTATATAACTACCTAATAGCTAATTAAAATAAAAGTTGATTAATTATTTTATATAGTTTTTCTTAGGCGACCAAAAATGTGGAACCATCCGATAATTCGGAACTTATCCTAGTATCTCCAGTTAAGTATTCTGATAATTTATATATTTTAAAATTAGTTACTGTACCTATAGGTAGGGTTACACAGGTAAATTCGGTTCTTTAATTTCTAATTGCGGCCTTATTAAGAAAGTCTTAAAATCCTTCTGAAATTAGTTTAGCTATATATTGAATTGTTGAATATCATAATAAACTCAATTTATGATAGATTCTGTTTATTTCACGAGTATCTTGAAGCCATGGTGGTTATTAATGTTTCCGAGATAAGAGACCGCAGTTAGTTAAATTGCCGCAATTTACCTATTTGACCCTAGTTTTCTAAGACCGGGAAAACTCCGTCCAGGAGGTAGTTGGCTGAACTCCTTCCTGAGAACTAATAAGAAAAACACCGTCCAGGGATTTGGCAGTGAGAACTCCAGCCATATGTGAGCCTTTTGATATATTATACTTTTTGTTATTTAATTAAAGTTTAAATTAAGAGTGTATAGTGAACAAAATTATGAGGATTAGCAAGGAGAATCCATTGCATTTATTAGAGCTAAATTTATACTACATCTGAATATTTATAAATAGTTCAAAGTTTTATATAAATAATTTACCTATATGAAACAATTCTCAGTTAATAATTCTCTTCATTTCTTTATTAATATGGTTTTCTATATTTTCTGAATCTACTTTCAGATCTTTAACCATCGCAGTCCTCTTCAATTCCTTTGAATGATTCAAGAACAATTATGCTATAGATCTAAGTAAGTATTTGAAAATGTTAGATGATTTTTAAATATGTATTTGCAATATGATTAGTTCTTACTTTTCCATATGCTTTTAGGGATTCCAGACATGAAAAGAATACCGAAGCTGTCGCTATCTCATCACAAAAGAAAAAAGAGTAGGTGGTACTATTGATAATGTATATAAACGATACTATAAATTTCTATTCAATATATATTAATATATGTATCTCTTATTCCAGGAATTGGCAACCTATAGTCGTAACAGACAGTGACGAGGATTCAAATTGTACTTCTAAATAATAAATCTAAAATTAGCATATTTCTTCAGCAGTTCATATGAGTAAGATGAATTGCACTAAAATATGGTTTAGAAGATGAAGGCTTAATTATTATTCATTAAGTTATAGTATAATTGCAGCATATGAAAGATCTATTTTATCAACATTTGTTTTTGTAATCTAGCCTGGTTATTTCATTTATCTAGCCTACCTATTTATCACTACGTAAAGTTATTTACGCCATCTAATTTCTTATTTATAAACTGACATGAAGTTATTTATTCAACTAATCTATAAATTTACAACTAATTACCACATATTAATTCATCGGATCGAAAACATTTCAAAAAGCAAAGATTAGTCTAGGACTCTAGGTGATCAATTAAAAAAAAATCAAAATAGTATGCAAATCCCAGAAGCAAAAGTATAAAATAAATGAAAATGTTAGATTTGGTCGTAGAGAATAAATAGTCTAATCTAATTGATACCGGGACCTATATCTCGAGATTATGATTAAATAGAGCAAATATAGTGACTGGAAAAGTCAGGTAAAAAGTTTGGCTACTGCTAACTGGACCGACATTTCAACTTACACCAATAGTTGATATAAATTTACTTGACAAAGTATAACCGGAAGTCATACAGCCTGAAACCCACCGTCTGACAAACGCAGCGCAAACCCCGTTCGTTTTACTGGTTCCAAAGAATTTGGTCTCAGGGTAAGATCAACCACAGACTACATATTACCATACTGTCCATATTTACTTAGTTTACTAGTAGTTGATATAACCAACACGAGATGTTGATATAACCTACACGAGTAGTTGATATAACCTACACGAGTAGTTGATATAACCTACACGAGTAGTTGATATAACCTACACGAGTAGTTGATATAACCTACACGAGTAGTTGATATAACCTACACGAGTAGTTGGTATAACCAACACGAGTAGTTGGTATAACCATAGTAAACAGAATAGTATAGTACCCCAGTTACATGTATTATTCAAATTTATTCTGGGTAGGCTGTGACGTCATGTATGTAAACAAGAGGTCACGTCATAGTAAACAGAATTGCTGTGGGTCACGTGGAATAGAGAATTAAGATGGCGGCCAACGCGACCGATCTGACTAATGATCTAATTATCTTGAATAAATCTTCTTCTTCAAGACTAAAAATTTGTTACTATTTTGGGTGTAAAAAGACCAGTAGCAATTTCATCAACAGTCATTTTTTAATTTTCGTCCGTATGACTATAGAGATTGGATAATAGCATGCGGTAATGTGGAATTAAAAAAAATATCACCGAAAACGTTATTTAACAAAAGTTGGGTGTGTTGCAGCCATCTTTTTTTGTTTGTACTGTACGTACAAACGTACGCACCATTGTTGACATGTGACGTCACAGCCTACCGGGACACGCGTAATATCCCCCCTATAGCTCTGGGATACTATATATTCTCTGTACTGTGGTATAACCGACACGAGTAGTTGATGTAACCTACACGAGTAGTTGATGTAACCTACACGAGTAGTTGATGTAACCTACACGAGTAGTTGGTATAACCTATACGAGTAGTTGGTATAACCTACACGAGTAGTTGGTATAACCTACACGAGTAGTTGTTATAACATATAGTGGCGATTGGAAAAACATACACAATTGTAGTTGATGTAACCTTGTTCTGCAGTTGTTATAACCATTACATATAATTGGTTCAACTATCACGAGTAGTTTTGACTATAACAGGTAGTTGTTGTGACCTTCGGAAATTTAAAATAATCAACTCGCATATGTGTTGTTTTAACCAACGTCAATTCAACTCATTTTAAATAGTTCCTGCAACTCACCACGTAGGTAGGCGCACAGATAAACCATAAAATGTAGTCAAAACAAATCAAATATGATTTGATTCAACTAATCCTTTCTCTGTGTGTACCTTGTTACCTACTAGTGTTCATCAATACCTGCCTAGTTACCCAGTGTTCTTCAACACCTACCTAGTCTCTCAAGTGTTCATCAATACCTACCTAATTACCAACTATTGTTCATCAATACCGACCTAGATACCTACTATTAGTGTTTAATATACTGTTTATCAATACCTACCTAGTTATGATATGTAAATAAGGCTTTAGAATGAATTTGCTGCAATATTTAAAGATATTTTGAACATAAAGTTTTATTTTATTTTCCTGCGTACTAACCAGACGAGAGACATTCCGCGTGAAACAGACGTGAGACATCTCGCATGGGACATACGTGGGATTCAATACATAGGATATTCCGCGTGTTACAAACTTGGGTAATCCCTAGTGATGGGACAGACATGGGACATCCTGCTTGTTCCAGACGTGGAATGTGAATGGGATTTATGACGGAGTAAAGACGTGAAAATTCCCGCGTTGGACAGACGTGGGATATCCTCAGTGAGACATACGTTGAGCATCCCACTTGTTCAAGACGTGGGATGTGAGTGGGATTTAAGACAAGGCTATGCAAGACGTCTTAAATCCCATGTCCTTTGAAATCCCTCGATCGCGAGGGATGTCCCACGCGAGACAGAGAAGGAATGGTTAGATGGGAAGTAAATGACTTTCCAAATCTATATTACAATATCTAAAATCACGGAAATAATATTAATATCTTAATCCTAGAATATTATTTTTATATATATTAACCCGAACGATAACAGAGTTTTTTTTATTTAAATGGCAGGTATGAGTTTTGGAGCTATGATCTCATTGTTATTGACTGGAATCATATGCAGTAGTGATTTCATGGGAGGATGGCCCTCTGTCTTTTACATTTCTGGGGTAATAGGAATCATTTGGTCCATCTTCTGGTTCACACTAATTCGTGATTCGCCTGCTCAACATCCTAGAATTTCTGACTGGGAGTTGAAGAAGTTACGTCCGATAACTCTGATAAAGAACGAAGAAAAGAGAGTTAGTAGATCAATTATCCGAAAAATTAGAAGGTTCACTAGATTGAAATGAGTTAATTGATCTAATATTATTTCAGGACACTCCTTGGAAGCACATTATGACTAGTTTGCCTTTCTGGGGCACAGCAGTCATGCACTTTGGATATGATTGGGGTCTTTTTACTCTAATGGCAGAGCTACCCACTTATCTCAGCCACATTCAACACATGGAAATAAGAAATGTAAGGGTAATTATTTCTCTCACGTAATTAATTAAAATAGTAAATCCCTATAAACTGTGTTCCAGATTAAATGCAAATACTTTTTCTTCTAATTCTGTTATTTTATAAAGATTATTGATATTGGGTACGTTATTTGGAGACACTAGTTTCTTGAGGCACACTGCCTTCATTAAATACATCCTACTCACTTTTAAAGTTCCATTCGTCTGACAAAATATTCATTGGCAATCCTTGCAGCATGATATGGGTTTTTTATCATTTAATAAATTTTTTCTTCTTACGCCACGTTGTGAAGTGATTTCGAAATCAACGTATAGATTTGCTATCATTTTCACTCCATCCATCCATTTTCACTCTAAATCCAACCAGTTCATTACCAATGATCGTAACCCAAAGAGTTACATAACCCCTACCTCCTTGCTGATGCCTGATTACAGATGGACGTGAGCTCTTCCTGCCATATCATACGCTACTCTTACCAACAGGTCCATCAAGAGTAGCTTGGAACTCATCAGTGAACACACAAATATAGTTTTGATTTTACTGATTCTTTTGTCAACTTTGTCTTTTATTTACTTTTGGATATCCTTTAAAGGTCCTCTCCAGGCTCCGGGAAAAAATGAGTTTATAACATAATATTCTAGAACTAAGGTCTACGATCATTATTCTGCAAACCGCATACAATTCGGTTCAGTGTATATTTTATAATTTTTTTTCAAGTTTTTCAATTCTTTGTGACCAACAATTGAGCGAATCACTAATCTGATGCTCAAGAAGGAGATTGTACACTCTTTGTTTTGATTACAAATTTGAATTTTATGAACAAACCATGCGTTTTCGGCCTATATTTTAAATATTTATCGTTTCCTAAAGTATATAAACGTTTCTATAATAAGTTAATCCAATTTTATACCTTTACACGAATATAAAATGAATTTATTTAACCTAATACCTAGTTGACAATCAAAACAAATGGTGTACATTCTTTTTCTTCAGGCTGTAAATGTCTTAAATTAGTAAGTCGGAAGTAAAATAGGTTTTGTACAGTTTAGATTATAAATATCTTTAAAAGCATATAAAATTAATAATATGCTACCAAATTCGTTGCGGTTTAAAGCAAAATGATAAGAAACATTAGCCTCGTTGAATAAGGCAATAAAAATATTTGTTTGGAGGGGCCTTTAATGGATTGCACACCTCTGGAATTCTACACTTTTCTACCCTCCTCAGGATAAGGAATAGATTTTTTTAGTCTAGCGGTTTGAAAAGTTATCCACCAATTCCAGGAAAATTAAGGCGTTATCCTTTCTTTATCTGACCCATGGTTCGTTTCAATACAGCTAGGTGCTTTTTTACAAATTTTCTTTTGTTATATTGACCATTTACAAGTTTAGGATAAGGAACTATTTTCTATATGATAACACAGATAGATAAACTTTGAAGTTATTTTACGAAAAATTATTTTTTTGAATGACTGTCAGTGTTGTCATATAAAAAAACATACAAAGTTCCCCAAATTTTTATTAAAAAGTAGCTGGATTTGAACAAATATTGATTTGCATGGCATGCAGTGTATTTGTATGTAATCCAAATATTCCTTGAAGTTGTTAATTTATTTCAGGTGGGAATATTATCCAGCATTCCATACATGATGACATTGATAGTATCTGTTACATTCACTAACCTTATGACTGCACTTACTATAAGGGGCAATATCAGTATACTAAATGTCAGGAGACTTTCTATGGTTCTAGGTAGATATAAAGACATAATGTACAAATGAATGTATATGATATTGCGTTTTCATTGTTATCAAAAGTAATTTTCATACAGCGGGTTATGGGCCAATGTTGGGTCTGCTGGGCATGTGTTTCGTTGGATGTAACCCGACTTTAGCCGTTGTGATTATGTGTCTCTCAGTCGGTATATGCGGCACTAGTTATTCGGGGTGAGTGAGTTCAAGATTTATATTCTACAGATATAGTGAAACATAATAAATTATCCTTTGTCGATCTAGCTATTTCACTTAATTACTTAACCCTTCATTGTTCAGCAACCATGTGATTAGTTTGCTTGTCATTAGTTTCAGTGACAACTATTACCTATCACAAGAACGATAAAGTATTAAACTTAGTTTGACAGCTGGTGTGCTGAACGGTAAATGGTTATTAATAATACATCAAGCGTAACACAGATAGATAATGACAAATCCCATTCAATATTTACGACGAAACCTATCTTTTTTTGTTATAACTCAATGTTTTGAATTCCAACACTTTATCTGACGGCTTTGAAAGTTTTGATAAATATCAATTTGAAATTTATTTGCCGACATTCAAAGTTGGTTGCAAGATGTGCTATATCGATATGTATATTACATTTACACAATATAATGTTTATCAATTAATTTACCAAATTTTGTTTTAGGTACATGTGCTCCCATGTGGACTTATCACCGCAGTTTGCTGGCACTCTTTTTGGTCTCACAAACGGTTTGGCTTCCATTCCCGGATTCGTATCTCCTATCATCACTGGATTCATCACTGAAAACAATGCAAGAAAAATTTCTAATATTTTTACTTACAGATCGAATAATGATTATCAGTATTGAAATGAACTTTCTCAATTTTACTTTATATCTATTTACAGTCAGAAATAAAAGTAAATTATTATATATTTTCGAACATTTGCGTGTGAAGGGATAAGTGGTATAGATGGAGTATGTACTCGCAGAGAATTTGAGTAAACCTAGTTAATGATGACGATTAATAGTGACCTAGTTAATCTCTACCTGATAGGACCAAAGAAATTTCTCAGATGGTTAGATAAATGCTATCTTTTTTCAAATGAGTGTTACGTGTTAGATGAAATTAAATCTAGATTTATCGGAGATCTGCGTGTTAAGAGATATCGGCTCTTGCACGTTTCGTTCTACGCTATCAACCGGATTATCCCTTGCTGCTCTGAAAATGACTAAACAGCCCTGCTTGAAAATTATTGCGCTGTTCAGTTTCTCCTACGATCATACAGATATATTATAATTATTGATTAAATTTCTTCCCAGTCTAAAAACAAATTAATAAATGCTACGCCCAACTCATAAATCATCTTTCCTGTTCATCATTTCTTTGAAATTGAAATCTGACTATTTGGTTAGAGCAGAGGGTCGGTTTGGCAGTTCAGAGTGGCAATGCTTTCAGTATCCTGACGTCGGTCAAGGAGAAGTATGATGCGTAGTTTGGGTGTTGCCATGTGACCTGCTATAGGCTCCTCACAGTCGGTTGGAAGCCACTACCGTTGGCGATGGTCGGAGCCATGGTCGTAGAACAGAGAAGCATATCTTTTATTTATTAATGTTCATTGTCTAAATAAAGATACATTTTTTAAAATTATTTGAAGAAGGTCTGCTTCTTCTTTAAAAAAAATTATTTCTTTTTCATTTGCACCAAAAGATGTTATATTTAATGAAGCTTTACTTGATGATTATGCAACTATGGTTTTTATTCATATTTTGTATATTTTATTCTACTTTTTCAGGAGACTTTTGCTGCTTGGAACACAGTTTTCTTGATAGCTTCTGCCATGTACGGTGTCCCAACCACCTTCTATCTGTTGGTTATCAGAGCAGATGTGCAATATTGGAACTTCATTGGCGCTGGTAATATTATTATCATATTATCAAGAAATATGACGATCAAAGAAAAGTGGATCCGTAATGAATTTTAACAATTTACTAATTTTATGTTCCAAAAAAATATACTTCACTAATTGTAATGCTTGTAGATACATATATCATAATTGGTCTGGGACATTGAGATAAATTTGTATAGAATAGAAAATTAGGAAACTCAAAAAAACATCATGCTCCCAAGCAACCATGACACATTGTGCCAACTTGGGCACTAGATGGTTAGATGGTCAAGAGATGGCAGACTGAAAATAGCCTAGAAATTACATGGGGATAATGTGGTTGCCCATTCTCATGGAATGTTACCTTGGGAGGAGGTTGGTTCAATGTGACGAATCCATCCTATTGAAATATCATATTGTCCCAATTAACCTGATTAACATAAAGTGTATCAAAATTATATAGCCTGAACTTGATTACATATTTGCAACATCATGGGCCAAGTTGGTTTCAACATAACAGCCCATGCTGTCACCATGTTGGCCCATTTTGCAAAAAAAAAAAACATACAGTACCAATGCGATTTGTCAACCTAGTGCCCAAATGGCCTCATTAACTTGTGTTGCTTGGGAACTGAGACTCTTATCTCTGATAGTACATAATTATTTCAACTTATAATGCTAAAACACTTATAAAACCAAGGTAATTTATCAAAACTTCCCATAATTTCAGATTTTCCTGAGGAAAGAGGTAAAGAAACCCGAATAACTACAGCCACTCAACACAACTCGTAACTGTCTATACAGGATTGAATTTTTATCCACATTTCAGATATTACTTTGAATTTTGATGTTGAAAATATAGTACAGTAGAGTGCCTCAATTATAGATAACTGATCCGTCCGTATATTTTTTATGGTGTCCGGTATATTCCACCTTAGGTATATTCTACCCCGGTATATTCCACTCCGATAAATTCCACCCCGGAATATTCCACCCCGGTATATTCAACCCCGGTAAATTCCACCCTAGGTATATTCCACCTATGTATGTTCCACCCCCTTGCACTTTACGGGTTATGTTTTTTAGTTATTGTTATTAATCGTTTATTAATTGTTTTTTATAATACTTGCCTACTAGGCACCTTTCGTTTTCATTGTTGCAAATTAAACCTTTTGTTGGCCAATCACAAGCTGTTTATTTTTCAATACACATGTGACATAACATCAAGAAAAAAAGTTGTGTGAACTCACTTTATCAGTTAAGATATTTTGATTTTCAATCACAAGCTGATCTTCTCCACTATCGCCAACGCAACAGCGATATTAACTGTGAGATGATGTCAAATAGTACTTATTGTTATTTTAATTTTAATTTGGTATTTTGACTTCGAGTAAAAGTGGTTTAAAATGGTTTTTGACTGAAGGCTATTTTTTCACCAGGGGTATTTTAAATTATTTTTTTTGACCAGGAGGTTATTGATAGGGACGGACTATTATTGCATAAGGTTTTTAGACTGGGGGATCATTGCCTTTTTTTACATGGAGAGATTTTGACCACCGGAAACATTTATCCTAGAAGCAAAAGCAAAAACAGAGAATGAGTTGTCTCTGACAGTCAACCCCCTCCGCACCTCTCCCACCTATTGTTGTAAGAGCATATACTGCAGTTTCATGTTAAGAAGGAATTACTATTGACCTGTTCAACATGTAAAATTTGAAATAAACTGCCATATTATGAATATTTGTATTTTTGTTATTAGGATAAATTCCTAAAATTGTCTTGAGCTACCTCTAAATAATGTCAAATTTCTCAGGATATCGTCAGAGCTGTTTCATCATGGGTACGAAGTGTTTAGAAAATGGCCATCTAATTTGACGTGACCGGACAATTGCCATCCGCGGACAAATGCCACCCGCGGACAATTGACACCCCCGGACAGTTGCTACCCGGACAGTTGCCACCCGGAAAATTGCCACCCAAATATTTATTATCAGGCCAATTAACTTTAAAAATGGAGATGAAAAGTGTATATTATTTTTGTACGATTAATTATTATTTGTATACATTATAAGCTAAGAATATTCATTTCACATTTAATATTTTCCTTTTTAAGTTACTGCATTCACAGAGTAGCTTTTCTGCATCCATGAGCATTGACACCCACGGTGGTAGATGACTTTGTTCATGGAGCCACTTTCCTTTCTGACTGCTTCTTCAAGTCCATTGTATTTAATTTCCTTTTGATGTCAGTGATATAGTCATTAGTAAACCAAATTTCTGGAGCAGACGATATTCCATTAATAGAATTAAAATATCTCGCCCGGAATAGGTCTTTATTTATAATTATTTGCTAAAGGAAAAACAATAGGTATTTATATTACTACCCAGTAATATAATTTATAAGTTAAGAATCCTGACAATATAATTATGGTTGTGACAATATGTTTTTAAAATCCTAAATCCTGAAAATGTTATAGACGAAGGGAATAAACATTTTTGAATCTTTCTAAAGAAGTGGTATAAAGTATTCAATAACATAAGATTTAAAGAATATAAGATTTAAAAAATATAAGATTTAAAAAGCACATTCAGAAACCGAATAATATTTTTTTTTATCTTATATTGTATATAATTAATAATTAATCGTACAACAATAATATACATATTTTATCACCATTTTTGAAGTTAAGAGGCCTGATATTAATTATTTGGGTGGCAATTGTCCGGGTGGCAACTGTCCGGGGGTGGCAATTATCCACGGGTGGCAATTGTCATAGCACCCTAATTTGATCACCCTAATATGATCATTGTCACATGGGTGGAATTTACATAGAACCATTTTGTATTCCGTAAATAATGTACGAAGAAAATATATAGATGGGAAAATAGTTTTGAAGTAAAGTATGTTTTATATATAATAAAATAACATTCACTATGTAAGTAAAGTAAATGAACATCTTTTTATCCAAAGAAATAGTAGAAGTTTCCCATATTTCTATAATATCTATTTTCGGAAAACTGTTATGATTTGTTTCTTTCTTCTGTTGGAATCAATATTTCAATATCATAGGCTATATAATACAGTATGGCCCACAAAAATGTTTCCGCTTTTTCAAATACTTGTAAATCGTTAGCCAATGGACGAAAAAACTGTATCTTGGTCTCTTTTTCTCCGCCCATGATTGTACTATTAACAAGTAGAAACATTTTTGAACTGATGGACATAGTTTAAGAACAGGTAAGCAAAGAGTGAGGGTGATTATTTTTGTCATTGCACGAAGGTTATTCTTAGAGCTAACTCTGTGATTTTACTCACTAAAAGGCAGTGAATAAAAGGGGAAAAAATATTATAATGGTAGACATTTTAATACAGGGTGCTTACACTTCTTTCTTGAAAACTATTTGGAAATAGAACAACCTCAGTGACATTTTGATTTCATCGAAGTTTTCACTCTGATTATTCGTTCTTCGCTTGTTCATTGCATGGTTAATTATTGGTTATAAGGCCCTTTTCACATTTGCATTTTTAACAGTGCAGAAAAAAAGCTCTTCTTAAAAATGTGTTCACACATGCGTTTTTTTTATCGCTGAAGTAAAAACTTAAGGTTATTCTTCCATCAGCAATAAAGAAACGCAAGCTTAAACAAATTTAAAAAAACACTTTTCTTACGCGCTGTTAAAAATGCAAGTGTGAAGCGGGCCTTAACCATGCAATGAACAAGCGAAAAACGAATAATCAGAGTGAAAGTTTTGATGAGATCAAAATGTCACTGAAGTTGTTCTATTTCCATTTAGTTCCCAAGGAAGAAGTGTAAACACCCTGTTTTAAAATGTCTACCATTGTAATTCTTTTCCCCTTTTCTTCACTGCCTTTTATTAAGTAAAATCACAGAGTTAGCTCTAAGAATAACCTTCGCGCAATGACAAAAATAATCACCCTCACTCTTTGCTTACCTGTTCATTAAACTATGTCCTTTAGTTCGAAAACGTTTTTATCTGTTAATAGTACAGGTTCTAGGTATATTCCACCCCGGTATATTCCACCCCAGGTATATTCCACCCCGGTAGATTCCACCCCGGTATATTCCACCCCGGTATATTCCACCCCAGGTATATTCCACCCCGGTATATTCCACCCAGGTATATTCCACCCAGGTATATTCCACCCAGGTATATTCCACCCCGGTAAATTCCACCCCTTTGACAATGGTCATTTAGGTGACAATAAAAATCCAAATTTTTTTTTTTTTAGATTGCCATTAGTTAAATAATTTGTACCGATGAAAAAATAACTCAGACAATATCCTGAGACATTTGGACAATATTTAGAGGTAGCTCAAGTCAATTAAATTTTATCCCAATAAAATTACAAATTTTCCTAAGATGGTATTACTTCAAAGTTTACATATTGAACAAGTTAATATTAATTCCTTTTTAACATGAAACTGCATATATTCCCTTACAACAATGGTTGGATGAGGTGTGGATTCTGGAAGGGGCGACTGGCAGAAACAACCCATTCAATGTTTTCGCTCTTTGCTAATAAGTTGCTGTTTTGGATTCTAGGACCAAATTTTCCGTAGTCAAAATCTCTCAATGTAAAAAAGGCAATAACCTCCCAGTATTAAAACACTGTACAATAATCCTCACCTCCCCATCGAAAACCTCCTGGTCAAAAAAATCGTAAAAAAGCCTTCGGTCAAAAACCACCAATTTTACAAGAAGTTAAAATACCAAATTCGAAATGAAATAAATATAACAAGAAGTACTATATGACCTCATCTCACAGTTTATATCACCAACGCTGTTGCATTGGCGATATTGTAGAAAATCAGCTTGTCATTGAAGCGTTCACACAACCTTTCTTTCTTCTGTTCTGTTACATGTGTAGTGAAAAAATTACAGCTTGTGATTAGCCAGCAAAAAGTATAATTTGATATAGTGAAAATGCAAGTTACCTATTATTGTATATAATATTTATAAATGACTAACATTAATAATTAACCAAACCTAACCTGTAAAGTGGGGTGGAATTTACCGGGGTGGAATATACCGGGTGGAATTTACCGGGGTGGAATATGACGAGTGAGTGTCACTATGATTCACTTCTTTCGTTTTTCAAATTTTTAAAACCCCTGTGAATTTGCCCATGTTATTGCTATGACTAACTTTGCTCGAGAATTGGAATTATGTAGTTATATATTTATGTAGTTATATTAATTATATGTAGTTATATTATGTATAATATTAAGTTTTTATTAGAAAAATTTGTTCAATTTTTTTGTATCTAAAAATAATATCTATGACTTTTTTTTTAGCATATTTACAGTGGTGGAACTTACCGGGGTGGAATATACCTAGAAATGAGTTTCCTACTAGTATAGTCACGTATAATGTTGACACTTGCAATGTTTTTTTTACATGTTAGTGTTTGTAATTGAATATGTACCGAAAAAAGATTGATAGTATCGGCACAGCCTAATTGATTTCGAAATTATTGGGAAAATTATAACTTCAGCATTAAGGTTCTAAGGTGAGTACAGAGTACACACCATCAAAAATAGATTGGTAAGACAACACTATTGCGGAATATATGCAATGTTGTTCTAGATACCAAGGACAATAGCATCTTACTGACTGTTAGTATTTAACAGAAAAAGAAACATATGATTTCATTTTAAGAAATTGATTCATTTGAAGTGAATGGTTCCTCATGTACGATCATTGGTGATAGTTTACTTAAAATATAATAAATTCATAGAAAAATAATGATGATATTGTTGGTTTATATATAAAATTATTCAATACAGGGGTAACTGATGCATTATGAAGATAAACTCCTATTTCATGATAGATCAGTTATCGTAGGAAAGAAATGAGCTATTTCAATAGATAAAAATAATAATAAATGTTAAAATTAACATTTTAGAAGATCGAACCAAATTTAAATTTTTCTCATAAATTTTAATAATTTTCCATTGTTTCAAAAGCATTTTCTAGCTATTTAATATTAATGTTTTTTTCCAAAATCTGAACTATAAACTAAAAAAAAAAATATTAAGTACAGCATACAATATTGCTTATGACTTTATTTATTATTTGTCTTCATTTTACCCCCGGAAATTATTTCAAAATGATCGATTCAAGTAAATGTAATAAAATTAAAAAATAAATAACCCAATTGTACAATTGAATTTATGCATAGCGTAGAAATTAAAATTTTAAAATAATAAAATAAGTTATTTTGTTGATGCTCATGAAAATAAATAGGCTATGCAGTAAGATTAATAATGAAACAAGTTTCAAATTTTGGTAATTTTATTATTTTCGCAACCAATTGCGTTCATTCAAACACATACGTCAAAGTTACTTAAAGTAAAAAGCTACGAAACAGAAACACACAAATTATTATATAATCATTCTTATATATTTTATAGATATGCTAAGTATGCATTTGTAATGCATTTTATAGTCTCATTTGTACAAATTATTATATATTCAAGCACGAGAATTATTCAAAAAATGTTATTGGATGATTACAAATAATTTAATTACTAAAGTTATGAAACTATATTTAAAGTGTTATCGTATATAAACACGAACGAAACAACGTATACAGAATAGGGAAGTAACAACATCTTATAGGGCTGGTAAAGGCACAGTATACAGAATAGGGAAGTAACAACATCTTATAGGGCTGGTAAAGGCACAGTATACAGAATAGGGAAGTAACAACATCTTATAGTGCTGGTAAAGGCACAGTATACAGAATAGGGAAGTAACAACATCTTATAGCGCTGGTAAAGGCACAGTATACAGAATAGGGAAGTAACAACATCTTATAGCGCTGGTAAAGGCACAGTATACAGAATAGGGAAGTAACAACATCTTATAGGACTGGTAAAGGCACAGTATACAGAATAGGGAAGTACCGACATCTTATAGGACTGGTAAAGGCACAGTATACAGAATAGGGAAGTACCGACATCTTATAGGACTGGTAAAGGCACAGTATACAGAATAGGGAAGTAACAACCTCTATTAGGATTGGTAAAGGTGCTTAATTAGAATTCAACCATGCTGTTATTTCCCGTAATCAGCCTATTAAAAATTGGTTACTCCACCCCAGTATATTCCTCCCTAGGTATATATCCACCCCAGGATATTCCTCCCTAGGTATATTCCACCCATGTATGTTCCACCCCCTTGCACTTTACGGGTTATGTTTGTTAGTTATTGTTATTAATCGTTTATTATTATTTTTTATAATACTAGCCTACTAGGCACCTTTCATTTTCATTGTTGCAAATTAAATCTTTTGTTGGCCAATCACAAGCTATTTATTTTTCAATACACATGTGACATAACATCAAGAAAAAAAGTTGTTTAAACTCACTTTATCAGTTAAGATATTTTGATTTTCAATGACAAGCTGATTTTCTCTACTATCGCCAACGCAACAGCGATATTAACTGTAAGATGATGTCAAATAGTACTTATTGTTATTTTTATTTTTATTTTAATTTGGTATTTTGACTTCGAGTAAAAGTGGTTTAAAATGGTTTTTGACTGAAGGCTATTGATAGGGACTGACAATTATTGCATAAGGTTTTTAGACTGGGGGATCATTGCCTTTTTTTACATGGAGAGATTTTGACCACCGGAAATATTTATCCTAGAAGCAAAAGCGAAAACAGAGAATAAGTTGTCTCTGACAGTCAACCCCCTCCGCACCTCTCCCACCTATTGTTGTAAGAGCATATACTGCAGTTTCATGTTAAAAAGGAATTACTATTGACCTGTTCAACATGTAAAATTTGAAATAAACTGCCATATTATGAATATTTGTATTTTTGTTATTAGGATAAATTCCTAAAATTGTCGTGAGCTACCTCTAAATATTGTCAAATTTCTCAGGATATCGTCTCAGCTATTTCATCATGGGTACGAAGTGTTTAGAAAATGGCCATCTAATTTGATCACCCTAATATGAGCATTGTCACAGGGGTGGAATTTACATAGAACCATTTTTTATTCCGTAAATAATGTACGAAGAAAATATATAGATGGGAAAATAGTTTTGAATTAAAGTATGTTTTATATATAATAAAATATCATTCACTATGTAACTAAAGTAAAAGAATATCTTTTTATCCAAAGAAATAGTAGAAGTTTCCCATATTTCTATAATCTCTAATTTCTGAAAACTGTTATGATTTGTCTCTTTCTTTTGTTGGAATCAATATTTCAATATCATAGGCTATATAATACAGTATGGCCCACAAAAATGTTTTCGCTTTTCAAAAAAACTTTATCTTGGTCTCTTTTTCTCCGTCTCTTATTGTACTATTAACAGGTAAAAACATTTTTGAAATTATGGACATAGTTTAAGAACTGGTAAGCAAAGAGTGAAGGTGGTTATTTTTGTCATTGCACGAAGGTTATTCTTAGAGCTAACTCTGTGATTTTACTTACTAAAAGGCAGTGAATAAAAGGGGAAAAAATATTACAATGGTAGACATTTTAAAACAGGGTGCTTACACTTCTTCCTTATAAACTTTTTGGAAATAGAACAACTTCAGTTACATTTTGATCTCATCGAAGTTTTCACTCTGAATATTCGTTCTTCGCTAGTTCATTGCATATGGTTAATTGGTTATAAGGCCCTCTTCACACTTGCATTTTTAAAAGCGCGGAAAAAAAGCTCTTCTTAAAATGTGTTCACACATGCGTTTTTTTATCGCTGAAGTAAAAACTTAAGGTTATTCTTCCATCAGCAATAAAGAAACGCAAGCTTAAACAAATTTAAAAAAGTACTTTTCTTACGCGCTGTTAAAAATGCAAGTGTGAAGCGGGCCTTAACTATGCAATGAACAAGCAAAAAACGAATAATCAGAGTGAAACCTTTGATGAGATCAAAATGTCACTGAAGTTGTTATATTTCCATTTAGTTTCCAAGGAAGAAGTGTAAACACCCTGTATTAAAATGTCTACCATTGTAATTTTTTTCATTCTATTCACTGCCTTTTAGTTAATAAAATCACAGAGTTAGCTCTAAGAATAACCTTCGCGCAATGACATAAATAATCACCATCACTCTTTGCTTACTTGTTCTTAAACTATGTCCTTTAGTTCGAAAACGTTTTTATCTGTTAATAGTACAGGTTCTAGGTATATTCCACCCCGGTATATTCCACCCCGGTATATTCCACCCCGGTTAATTCCACCCCGGTATATTCCACCCCGGTATATTCCACCCCAGGTATATTCCACCCAGGTATATTCCACCCAGGTATATTCCACCCCGGTAAATTCCACCCCTTTGACAATGGTCATTTAGGTGACAATAAAAATCCAAAGATTTTTTTTTAGATTGCCATTAGTTAAATAATTTGTACCGATGAAAAAATAACTCAGACGATATCCTGAGACATTTGGACAATATTTAGAGGTAGCTCAAGTCAATTAAATTTTATCCCAATAAAATTACAAATTTTCCTAAGATGGTATTACTTCAAAGTTTACATATTGAACAAGTTAATATTAATTCCTTTTTAACATGAAACTGCATATATTCCCTTACAACAATGGTTGGATGAGGTGTGGATTCTGGAAGGGGGCGACTGGCAGAAACAACCCATTCAATGTTTTCGCTCTTTGCTAATAAGTTGCTGTTTTGGATTCTAGGACCAAATTTTCCGTAGTCAAAATCTCTCAATGTAAAAAAGGCAATAATCTCCCAGTATTAAAACACTGTACAATAATCCTCACCTCCCCATCGAAAACCTCCTGGCCAAAAAAATCGTAAAAAAGCCTTCGGTCAAAAACCACCAATTTTACAAGAAGTTAAAGTACCAAATTCGAAATGAAATAAATATAACAAGAAGTACTATATGACCTCATCTCACAGTTAGTATCGCCAACGCTGTTGCATTGGCGATATTGTAGAAAATCAGCTTGTCATTGAAGATCTAAATATCTTTACTGATAAGAAGCGTTCACACAACCTTTCTTTCTTCTGTTCTGTTACATGTGTAGTGAAAAAATTACAGCTTGTGATTAGCCAGCAAAAAGTATAATTTGATACAGTGAAAATGCAAGTTACCTATTATTATATATAATATTTATAAATGACTAACATTAATAATTAACCAAACCTAACCTGTAAAGTGGGGTGGAATTTACCGGGGCGGAATATACCGGGGTGGAATATACCGGGGTGGAATTTACCGGGGTGGAATATGACGAGTGAGTGTCACTATGATTCACTTCTTTCGTTTTTCAAATTTTTAAAACCCCTGTGAATTTGCCCATCTTATTGCTATGACTAACTTTGCTCAAGAATTGGAATTATGTAGTTATATTAATTATATGTAGTTATATGTAGTTATATTATGTATAATATTAAGTTTTTGTTAGAAAAATTGGTTCAATTTTTTTTGTATCTAAAAATAATATCTATGACTTTTTTTTTAGCATATTCACAGTGGTGGAACTTACCGGGGTGGAATATACCTAGAAATGAGTTTTCTACTAGTATAGTCACGTATAATGTTGACACTTGCAATGTTTTTTTTACATGTTAGAGTTTGTAATTGAATATGTACCGAAAAAAGATTGATAGTATCGGCACAGCCTAATTGATTTCGAAATTATTGGGAAAATTATAACTTCAGCATTAAGGTTCTAAGGTGAGTACAGAGTACACACCATCAAAAATAGATTGGTAAGACAACACTTTTGCGGAATATATGCAATGTTGTTCTAGATACCAAAGACAATAGGATCTTACTGACTGTTAGTATTTAACAGAAAAAGAAACATATGATTTCATTTTAAGAAATTGATTCATTTGAAGTGAATGGTTCCTCGTGTACGATCATTGATGATAGTTTACTTAAAATATAATAAATTCATAGAAAAATAATGATGATATTGTTGGTTTATATATAAAATTAATCAATATAAGGGTAACTGATGCATTATGAAGATAAACTCCTATTTCATGATAGATCAGTTATCGTAGGAAAGAAATGAGCTATTTCAATAGATAAAAATAATAAATATTAAAATTAACATTTTAGAAGATCGAATCAAATTTAAATTTTTCTCATAAATTTTAATAATTTTCCATTGTTTCAAAAACATTTTCTAGCTATTTAATATTAATGTTTTTTCTAAAATCTGAACTATAAACTAAAAAAGAAAAACATTAAGTAAAGCATACAATATTACTGATGACTTAATTTATTATTTGTTTTCATTTTACCCCCGGAAATAATTTCAAAATAATCGATTCATGTAAATGTAATAAAATCAAAAATAAATAACCCAATTATAGTATTGGATTTATGCATAGCGTAGAAATTAAAATTTTAAAATAATGAAATTTGTTATTTTGTTGGTGTTCATGAAAATAAAAATGCAGTAGGATTAATAATGAAACAAGTTTCAAATTTTGGTAATTTTATCATTTTCGCAACCAATTGCGTTCATTCAAGCTCATACGTCAAAGTTACCTAAAGTAAAAAGCTACGAAACAGAAACACACAATTATATAATCATTCTTATATATTTTATAGATATGCTAAGTATGCATTTGTAATGCATTTTATAGTCTCATTTGTACAAATTATTAAATATTCAAGCACGAGAATTATTCAAAAAATGTTATTGGATGATTACAAATAATTTAATTACTAAAGTTATGAAACTGTATTTAAAGTGTTATCGTATATAAACACGAACGAAACAACGTATACAGAATAGGGAAGTAACAACATCTTATAGGGCAGGCAAAGGCACAGTATACAGAATAGGGAAGTAACAACCTCTATTAGGATTGGTAAAGGTGCCTAATTAGAATTCAACCATGCTGTTAGTTCCCGTTATCAGCCTATTAAAATTTGGTTACTGCCCCATTATGTATCGTCTTCTTTTAATGGGGTAAAACTATCGATATATAGCGGTAACTTAGAATTCAATGAATTTATTTTTTCTTTCATTTAACTTCATACCTAGAATACATGCTGAAGATATATTAATTTGTAAAAATAAATATAAAATAAAGTTTAAATCTTTTTTCTTCTAGCTTAAAAGTCAATGGTATCTTCTTGAGGTTCAAAGTGTATGAACACCAACAAAAATAAATGATTTCTACGAATTTAAAATGTTCTCCATCAACTTGAATTTCACTTCATAGCATAAATAATAGATTCTATTTTACTGATAGTATTTAACAGAGAGAAAGAAATAGGATTATTTACGGATTTAATATGATAATTTCATAGTACATTAGTGTTCCAATTATATGGGATATGAATGTTATGGAATACTTGTTATATAGAATTGTTTTATGGACTGCTCAGTTGTCCATAATGAAGAACTCTACTCTAAAAAGAAACTAAAACTTTAGTATAAGTTATTAGAAGGGTAACTATTATATTTTCTATAAATCCTCTTTTAGATGAACATTTCAATGATTTCTTCACGTCAAACATATTCAGTTTATGTCTTGTTTTCAATAATTTTGAAATTCATAAATAAATTTAATTTGGCATTTTTTTGGTGAATAGATAGTATATTAATAGAAATAATTTTGATATAAGATTTTGTTTTTCATTTTTCTCTGTGCTGGTTTGTATTTGTTA
Organism: Caprella mutica; assembly: GCA_947561585.1. Classification (NCBI taxonomy): domain Eukaryota; kingdom Metazoa; phylum Arthropoda; class Malacostraca; order Amphipoda; family Caprellidae; genus Caprella; species Caprella mutica. Next base: position 114,333 of record CANNZV010000659.1, read on the forward strand.
AATTCCTTTAATGTTCCGTAGTTAAATTCTTACTATCATAAATATATACTTTTCTACCTTATATAATTTAAACAGCAATTTAGATTATAAAAAATTAATGACATTAGTTTGATAGAAATTCAAAATAGAGGATCGAACGTCGAAGTACTCGTAAAGTGGGTGTTAACATATAGGACATGTTAGGTCACTAAGTAATTTCTAAAGGTCAGATTGGTTCATGTCCTATGTTAACACCCACTGTCCGAGTACTGTGAGTGTCCGAGTACTATGAGCGTCCGAGTACTGTGAGTGTCCGAGTACTGTGAGTGTCCGAGTACTGTGAGTGTCCGAGTACTATGAGTGTCCGAGTACTGTGAGTGTCCGAGTACTGTGAGTGTCCGAGTACTGTGAGTGTCCGAGAACTGTGAGTGTCCGAGTACTGTTAGTGTCCGAGTACTATGAGTGTCCGAGTACTGTGAGTGTCCGAGTACTGTGAGTGTCCGAGTACTGTGACGTTATCCTACTGCATTTTCATGTCTCTGAACACTAACAAAATTACTAATTTTATAATGTATGATAGCTATGAATAACATCCAATAATTTAATTTGATTATTTTTTTCTAATTTTATTATATTTTCATGATTCAATTATTTGAATTCATTTTCAGTGTAAATTAGAACAAATAATAAATTTAGTCATCTGTAATGTTGTATGCCGTTTATATATATATATATTTTTCTATAATTATAGCTCCTTCTCATCCTCTATTTTTATCACAATTATTACCTATAATTTATTGCTGTGAATAGGTTATTCTTTCTACACAATTGTATATTTTCCATTGTATTCCAGATTTATTTGATATTCAGGTAAAATGCGTGACCTCACTTTTATGAAAAAGGGCAAATTGTTAGTGCGCGCATGGCAGGAACTTCGATCATCAAAAACACTGAACTTTAGGTTTTTCTTTTTTGAGATCTACCATATTGATGATGATGATTAAATTAGAAAACCGAGAAAAACCTCAAACATTCGGTCGGCCTCACAAGTTCTCTAATAGAGATCGACAAACATTAAACCGCACTTTGAGGAAAAGCCCAGCAAATTACGGTAACTAAGATTAATTCATCATCTAAGCAATACTGCTTTTCCCAACATGTCCATATCGTGGAGTAATCTTGGTTCTATGGTTGCCATGTATGTTGGGATCAACAGTAGGTAAACTTTATCTGAACATTTTGGGTGACCAGGTTCATCCAATGAGCCAAACTCTGTGTCTTGCAGGTGACTGCATCTTCCAAGACGATAATTCTCAGATCAACACTGAACAAATCGTAAATATTTGGTATGAAGAACATGAAAGTGAGCTGGAACACATGAAATGACGCCCCTAAATCTGTGGATCTCAATATCATTAGTATCCTCAACTGATCCCTCAAGAATTTATTTTGAAGAAAAATGGAGAAATGAGCTTTGAGTGTTTTAATAGAATTAAAAATAAAAAATATGAAGAATTATGAACAAAAATAAAATATTCGAGAAAAATTAAATTTGAATTTTAGGTTCCTGAATCTTGTAAAAGGAATTTGGATTTTTATTAATTTAAAGCACTTTGGTATACAGTGTGTCCTCAAAAAAACCTATCCACTGCCATCGAGTATATCTTATATGTACTATTTATAATTCATTTATATGAATCTACGTCTCTATGATACCAATATATTATGCGTATTATTGTGAAATGATGAATAATGCAGATTCAAGGCAGTAGATACATTTTTTCTAGACACACTGTATATTTCAAGGGATAACTAGTCCATTATAATAGTAAGAATTTATCTCATATTTCACATATCACATTGCACTAATTACCGTTCTAAATCAATCTAATTCTTCCATGGAGTGTTTCCTATAATTTATTATTGTTTTAAATAAAGTATCGTTAATGATATTAAATTAGAAATGAGTCACCTGCAATAAATTAATATCCTGCCAGAGTTCTCATCTTTGATTTTCTGTTAAATACTCTCAGTCCGAAAGATCCTATTATCTTTGTGACAATAATTAAGTAGCTTTACAATATTCCCCTAAATGAATGTAATGATATCATTTATTTTTGATGGTGTTCACGCACTTTATATCTTATGGAAATTAAAAGAATTGCTTGCTGTGTTTAGTTACAAATCTCGGATTTTGGATATTTTAACCTTCTCAACTAATTACGTTCTTTAAGCTCATCTATTGGAGTTAATTAAAGTGAAGGAATTTAAAATCACACAATATTGTTTCCTTACGACTATTTTTTATAGAATTCGCATACATAAATATTTTTATATAGATTTTATTTTCATAAATTGTTATAAATTAAAACTAGAGAAAATACATTATTATGAACTTAAACAATGTTGCATTAATACATTGTTTTATTTGTTGTTTTAAATTTCAGCAATATTTCAATTCTTATTTTCCCTTCATATAATTTTACATCATTTTGTCAATGTTACACTATTTGTACATTGTTTTATTTCATGATTATCATCTATACTTTTCTTACTCTATTTCTTAAAATGTATAACGTTTTTCAAAAAGGTTTCCACGCATATCATTTTTCATTAATTTTCTCTTCATTTTTTAAATTTTCCTTCTAATACATTTAGTTCAGAGTTTTACTTAAAAATAATTTAATCACTTATGTTTTATTTTACCAAATAATTATATCTTTACACAAGAAAATTATTATAAAACAGGATTCTTTGCGCTATGAATCTTAATGTTTACATATTAATTAAATCATTTAAAACTAATTGTACCTATCGATAATTTTTACCTTAAAGGCTCGAAAAAAACACATACAATATTCAGAATTTAGAAATATGGACTATACACTCTGTACTTAATAAAATAAAACTAAATTCACAGAATTATTCGATTGAGTTTGTTATTAGGGAGTTATTTTGTGACAAACCTTATATAACTCAGCTACTGACAGCTAAAGGTGAAGAACTTATCAGTTGAGTTAGGAGATATGTTCGTTAAACTATATCTGTTATCTTTCTTATCGCCATACTTAGTGGAATGTATGTTTACTGCAGTGAATGACTAATAAGTGGAGAAAAGAAACCGATGGATACAACACAGGTACCAATATTTGTTGTGGATATATTTATCCAATATTGTTACAACATTGCCTCAATATTTTTCCAATAACATGAAGAGTGAAGACATGCTGGTCAAGATACTGAAATGGTTGGGAACCACTTTTGCTCGACAATATTCAACAGAATAGAGTTAAATATAATTCACTGTATTATTAGGACGTATTACGGAAAAACTGATTAGTCGTATTTTTATCATAAAGATGAAATTTTAGAAAGATAGAAAGACTGCACCCCTCTGGTGCGGAGTTAGGTTGGCCGCCGACTGCTCCCTCCTGTAAAGATTGCATATAAGCCTCTTAGTTCTATATTCTCTTACTAATTCTAAATCTACTTCTACTCTCACTCTTGCCACTGCCCCCCAATCTGCTCTCCGGGAACCCACAGCTGCATTCAACTCCTAACATGCCTAGCAGAATTTGCCTTACCAATTACCCTACTGCATTTATGACATTCTCTCCCATTCCCGTCTATTGCTGCCCCATGTGGTTCTTCATTGCCCCCTCAGTCTCTAACTAACCCCCCACCTATCACAACTAAACCTAACCGTATCCTCAGCCAACATAGATGGGGGGGGGGGGGGCTTCTTCTACCTTATTCCTAATCGATCTAATCCCTAACCTAGCCCTAACATCCCACATATTCTCCCCTACTTTCCATTTGCCTTAGGGGCTCCCCATTCCTATTGCTCCAAACATACCTATACTTCCTACCTATCCAACTCTGTAACTTCTTTAAACCCTAACACTACAATCAAACAATGACCCACTCTCAACACAACCCTCTAAAATCCTACCCTGCTACCTTTTACTAAGCCTAAATCCCTTTTTTTGCCCCTTAACCTCAGCCCATAACCCATTTGCCCTCCTAATCCTATTCCTACTATCCTCTTCAGGTCCCTAATTCCCTAACTATCCCTATCCCCAAAAACTAAAACCTCTTCCTTATCTTAATCATTCCTTTCCTCAAACTTGCCCATAACCTCCTAAAACTTATAACTGCCTCTTCTAATGGTAGTGTCATCGGCAAAGAGTGACAATGTTAAGGTCAGACTCTTTGCCTCCGAGCACCCCTTCTCCCACCTACCTGCTCCCGCGAAAGACCCCCCTCCCCGGTATCCATTGCCACTTAATTCCTACCCTCTCACCCCTAGCTTCATCCGACTGTCCGATCACCGCCTGATGATAGACATTGAACAGAACAGGTGAAATGTTTTAGAATCTTGAAAATGTGGAACAATCTCGAAATAGTCGCACATTTTCAATGATCCTAAAAGCGCGCAATGCATTCTCGAGATTGTGCAAAATTGGCGGATGGCGCGGAACATGTGCATTGTGTACCAAGCGGTAGAAATATATCGTGATGATCAGAGCTAAATGAAATATTTTGTTAGGTTAAATTTAAGAAATGTTTTTTAAAATCATTTTTTATCTTTGAGCAATGAACGCTTATAAATTATAATTAAAGATATCGTTAATTAGTCTATTGAGTATTACTTATTTACGTCAATAAACAGATTATTGTTAATATTAAAGAAATAAATTGCCATACCCTGCAAACATTTCCACATGGCATACACATGGATGCCATGTGGTTGGATGGTTATAATATGGCAATATGTTTTTAAGATGTATCATCCACATTGAAACAACCTAAACACTAAAATAACAGATGTTAACCATGTGTAATTTACCACATTGAAACCACATGTCAATTACCATTTCAATAACAGATGTTAACCATGTGTAATTTACCACATTGAAACCACATGTCAATTACCATTTCAATAACAGATGTTAACCATGTGTAATTTACCACATTGAAACCACATGTCAATTACTATTTCAATAACAGATGTTAACCATGTGTAATTTACCACATTGAAACCACATGTCAATTACTATTTCAATAACAGATGTTAACCATGTGTAATTTACCACATTGAAACCACATGTCAATTACCATTTCAATAACAGATGTTAACCATGTGTAATTTACCACATTGAAACCACATGTCAATTACTATTTCAATAACAGATGTTAACCATGTGTAATTTACCACATTGAAACCACATGTCAATTACTATTTCAATAACAGATGTTAACCATGTGTAATTTACCACATTGAAACCACATGTCAATTACTATTTCAATAACAGATGTTAACCATGTGTAATTTACCACATTAAAACCACATGTCAATTACCATTTCAATAACAGATGTTAACCATGTGTAATTTACCACATTAAAACCACATGTCAATTACCATTTCAATAACAGATGTTAACCATGTGTAATTTACCACATTAAAACCACATGTCAATGACCATTTCAATAACAGATGTTAACCATGTGTAATATACCACATTACAACCACATGTCAATGACCATTTCAATAACAGATGTTAACCATGTGTAATATACCACATTACAACCACATGTCAATGACCATTTCAATAACAGATGCTAACCATGTGTAATTTACCACATTAAAACCACATGTCAATGGCCATTTCAATAACAGATGCTAACCATGTGTAATTTACCACATTAAAACCACATGTCAATGGCCATTTCAATAACAGATGTTAACCATGTGGTTACGCAATATCATAACCACATGTTTAAAACCATACTGAAACCATATGTTATAGATATTTAATTAAAACATAAAACATGGTAATTGGCATGTGCTTATAATGTGGTAAATTACACATGGTTAACATCTGTTATTGAAATGGTAATTGACATGTGGTTTCAATGTGGTAAATTACACATGGTTAACATCTGTTATTGAAATGGTCATTGACATGTGGTTTCAATGTGGTAAATTACACATGGTTAACATCTGTTATTGAAATAGTAATTGACATGTGGTTTCAATGTGGTAAATTACACATGGTTAACATCTGTTATTGAAATGGTCATTGACATGTGGTTTCAATGTGGTAAATTACACATGGTTAGCATCTGTTATTGAAATGGTAAGTGACATGTGGTTTTAATGTGGTAAATTGTGTAATTTGATGTGTAATTTGATGATTATTACTATAACTGAATTAGAAATTATTTACAATCTACAGTGTAAGTTCATAAAGAATTATTTGCAACTTCTATAATTAAATTTATATACTCAGTAACTCTATGACCCTATGTCTATGATATAATTATAATATTATCGTCTTTATTCAATTACTATCTTCAATTAAATCTGAGGACAAGAACCAAAGTGTTGATAGTAAAATTACACAAATATTGATAGTGATGCAATTCAGAACACGTTATTCTTAATGGGTAGGTACACTAGTTTTAAATTTTTTATATGAAAATTAGTAGCAGCCTCCAATGCAATGTCCCATCCATTCACCTCCCATCAATGCAATGTCCCCATTCATTCACCTCCCATCAATGCAATGTCCCCTCCATTCACCTCCCATCAATTCAATGTCCCCTCCATTTACCTCCCATCAATGCAATGTCCCCTCCATTCACCTCCCATCAATGCAATGTCCCCTCCATTTACCTCCCATCAATGCAATGTCCCCTCCATTCACCTCCCATCAATGCAATGTCCCCTCCATTTACCTCCCATCAATGCAATGTCCCCTCCATTTACCTCTCATCAATGCAATGTCCCCTCCATTCACCTCCCATCAATGCAATGTCCCCTTCATTCACCTCCAATCAATGCAATGTCCCCTCCATTCACCTCCCATCAATGCAATGTCCCCTCCATTCACCTCCCATCAATGCAATGTCCCCTCCATTCACCTCCTATCAATGCAATGTCATCAACACCACAAATAGAGGACATTTTCTTCCAAACTATCTGCTTAACACCTTGTTGCTCACCAACATGCTTCAGACAAGCAACCTGACTCTCCAAGTCAGCTACCCTAGTTTGGAGACTAGTAACTGTAGTTTATATTCCACAATCTTACTACACTAGGCGTAAAACTAGCTCCGATCTGAGAGAATCAATGACTACTTCCATAAAGGCTTTAGTGATAGGAGCCATTTTTGCCGAGGCTTTATACAGTCAGTAGAAATTATAAAGCTAGGAGGGAGAGCTGAACACGTCCGTTTAGTATGACAGTTGGTTATCAATTGGAGGGGACATTGCATTGATGGGAAGTGAATGGATTGATTGAGTAGAATAAACTCTCTGAAATTTTACTAAAGAATTATCGGATTAGTGTAGAAAAGAAATGAGTATGAGAACCTAGCAATGGAACATTACTATTCCATTAACCTCATAGCATCTTTCTCTTCTCTAGCTCTCAGTATCGCATAGAAGTAATGAATGATTTTATGTTGGGGAAACCTCATAATCTGACTGACTTAGTCGAAGAAGATATCACATGATGCATATAATAATTGTTATCGTGCAAACGTGAGAAACGGACAATCTGCTCTTCGATAAGACTTATAAAGGACAGCACCGTTGCTCTATCTGGCGACAGTGGTACTATCAACATGTTTAACTTCTTCATCCAATTACTTGTTCTGTCAAGTATTAATTCTCTCTGTGCCGGTGGAACCTTAACTGAATTTCACATCAATGACGCTGTTCCTCAGACATTCCAGGATTTCCCATGTCCTAATGCAGCAGACATTGCTCCGTGTGTCTGTACTTACGATTCGGATTCAAGCCGACTAACTCTGGACTGTACGGACATATCCTCTGACCAAGAACTTGCCAACATCTTAGCGAAAGATTTCCCTGTGAATGACTACTACCAATTTGAAATGTCTTCATCTTCTTCTCTAACAGCTCTTAATTTCACTTGCGGAGGTGTGAAGTTCCTACGGTTCGACCTGTACCCTGGACCATTCCCATCACTGGTAGAAGTCACTGATGATTTCTACCAGTCATGTTCCTCTTCAGATCTTGAGTATGTTAGATTGAGGGAAACACAGATAACTTCGCTGGTCTTCCCTTCTCCTCCACTTAGTGACAAGATAGCCTCTTTTTACATATATGGCTCTAATTTTACATCAGTTCCTCCAATTAGCAGTGATGGATTAGATTATCTTCATCTCGCGTATGGACAAATATCTCAACTAACTCCAGGTAATTATTTATATTATAATTAAAGTAAGTTGTTCGTCAATGCACCTATAATTATAATCACAATATAAAGAATTGGAACAACAAACTGAACATTTTTTCCAATTTTATTTTAAGTATTAATATATATATACAAAATAGTAGGTAGCATTTTTGCGAAATTATACTTTTATAATTAACTAGATAATATAAATATTTTTTTCTCTATGTACATTCGTTACTTATAACTTACTAATCAATTAAAAGTAATTATAGTAAAGAGTGCTCATGGATGCTAAAAAGCTACTCAAGTAAACAAAATATTTCTACCTGAGCTGAAGATTGATTAGTATCATTATTAGGGACTGAAGACTAAAATATCTTGAAAATATGTTACTACTCTAAATTGATATTTACTTTTTATCATTTATTTTTCTCATAGGAACATTCGATGAGATTCCAAACCTGAGGACCTTATATTTATATAACAACAACATCAAAATCATGCAAACAGGCTCCATTCCCATCGTGCGCAGTGGATATGCGTACCATTTGCACACCAATGGATTGGAGACAATTGAGCAAGGAGCTTTCACTTTGAAAGGAGAGCCGAGTAAGTCAATTAATAATTATATAATAAATGAATATGATACATATCATTTTGGCTATTTGGCAAAAGTATAAATTATTGAATCTAACTTTACGGGGATGGTGAACAGATGTTGTTATTTTATTTACACATTGATGTCTCTTTTCAATTCCACAGCACTGAATTTCTTGGACATTTACCTTGAGCACAACCTCCTGAAGACGATTGATGCCTCAGTCTTTGAATTCCTGATGCCTTACATTAATACACTCGCTATTACCGGTAATTTCTTCATTAGTTCTATCTTTCATCACCTTCCATTACGAGAGTATAACCTAATTCACATCACAACTTTTGAAGAGCGGCGGTATATATTGTGGAAATATCTTTTGCTGTTCGATAATTGGACGCTTAAATAGATGTCTAGTTTTATATAGTTTATTTAAATGTGAGAAATCATATTGTTGATATATAGTTTCGTAATAAAGGAGTCATGCAAAGTTACACTATTAATATAAATCAGTGACGATGCTCTTAAATGAATTGAATCCTGTGAACATCCTAATATCCTTCTAATTTTCCGCAGACAATCCACTCGACTGCGGTTGTGACTTGGCCTGGATTATTCTAAACCCTGAATACATGGAGAAAGTGACACGGTATGGATCTACTCCTGCATGCGCAGATGGAATATTGCTCACTGAATTGGATCCTTCTCCTTATCAAGAATTTTGTTGAAGAACTCAGTAATTAGCAAATAAATATTGATGCTAAAACGTTCAACGGTCAGGGGATTTATTTTCTTCCACACTTTATTGTCATCAAACAAAATTTTCTTACAACTTAGTATTTTTTTTAACATATTTTATCAATAAACAGTGCATGAAAAAGGCTTCTTTTTGTTTTCATTATCCAAACTAATCATGAACGAATTTTTCTGATTATTTTAATACTTCAATTAGATTTAAAAGAGAGAAAATTAGGGTATTATAGAAAAAAGATGAAGTTATTGAAAGAAATCTATTTGGGGAATCTTGAGAATCTCTAAAAATACCTAAAAATTTAAAAGAAAGAAAAAATTCTAGTACATAATTTGAAATCTAAAGTACCAGAAACGAAATAATTAAAAATACTGGATTGGAATAAGAATTAAGGATTAAGGATTTTAAAATTATTCTCTCCCTCTCCAATCGTCGCAGCCACTTTTTCCACATAATTTTTCTCATTTAGCCACTGAAAATTAATGGTAACATAATCATAGGAATAAATAGCTAATAAATAATTAGGAAATATTACTTTCAAAGGGGAAAAATTCCACCAACAAGTCGGTGGAATTTACAATGAAATACAGTCTGGTCAGTCTCCCAAGTAAAATAGTATGTCTCATAAACTCTCCATTTGTCTCTTGAGCTCTCTTTAAAAATAGTCAAATTTCTAGCCAGAATGATCAAATTTTGATATAATCTCTCCAAAATAAAATTGAAGAATAGGAGAAAATAGATATTTATCTCTATTTGTATTTGAAGTGCTTGAAATTACTGTCACCCAGTCTGCAAAGCATGCACAATCAGTCTCCAGATATTTTCAAATTTCACTCCAAAATGGCCGAAATCTCAAAATACTCTCCAATAATTGCATGTAAACATATCAATTAATTAGAAAATTGTCGCTGGATAATTCAGGAGATTAATTAACTTCACAACTTCTTGCATCTTTTGCAGACTGGGTCGTGTGTTGACAATGGCCACTATTCAGACTGATCTATGGCCACTATGTCGATCAATTTTCGATCGACCGATCATAATCATATAATTATTCTGCTCCATCGATGATCATTCCATGTTTCGAAGTGAAATTGTGGCAGGAAAGTCACCAGTTCGATGAGAAATTTACGAGTAAATAGAAGTCATTGAAAATGGATCCAGATTGACACATTTAAGATATTTAATGAAATTTGACTTCCTAGCGTGGGACCTAATGAAGTTTTTACTACATCTTTTTAGCTTCAAATTAAAATAAGTGAAATTCAAATTAAAGGAAATGAATTTTGAATTGAAATTAGTAAACTTCAAATCAAATTAATAAAGTTCAAATTAAAAAAAGTAAACTTCAAATCGAGAGACTTCAATTTCAAATTAAAACATCGTATTTTTTCACGGTTAAACTCTCAATTCTGAAATAAATAAAGTAAACTTAATTGAATAAATCTGTGAATTTAATTTTTTTTATAAATACAGGGTGGTGCATAGTCCGTATTTCTCAATTCTGATTAGAGTGTATGTGTGTTTTGTTCGAGCCTATAAGGTGAAATTATCGATACAATTAGTTATTAAAGTATTTAATTAATATAGTTATCATTTAATTTCATACTGCAAAGAATGCTGTAATTTCCATATGTTAAGATATAATTATTTGGTAAAATAAAACAGAAATGATTAAATTATTTTTAAGTAAAGCTTTGAACTATAAATGAAGAAGAAAATTGTAAAAATGAAGAGAATTAACATTAATGAAACAAGATATGAATGAAAACATTAATGAAAAACGTAACAAATAAAAAAAAATGAAGAGAACATTAATGAAAATGATATGAATGGAAACATTAATGAAAAAATTAGTGAATTGAAAAAAAAATGAAGAGAACAATAATGAAAAAAGATATGAATGAAAACATAAATGAAAAACGTAATAAATTGAACAAAATGAAGAGAATTAACATTAATGAAACAAGATATGAATGAAAACATAAATGAAAAACGTCCCAGCTAACCATATCCTCTCTGTCCCGCGTGGGACAGAGAGGGACGGGGGATTTCAGACGTCTCCAGACGTCTGAAATCTCACGTCTTTCCAACGTCTGAAATCCCACTCACGTCCCACGTCTTACACAAGCGGGATGTCCCTCTTCTGTCCCACGTCTTAAATTCCACTCACATCCCACGTCTTTCCCACGCGGGATGTCCCTCTCTGTCCCACGCGGGATGTCCTTCTCTGTCCCACGTCTATCCCACGTAAGATGTCCCTCTCTGTCCCACGCAGGATGTCCCTCTCTGTCCCACGCGGGATGTCCCTCTCTGTCCCACGTCTGTCCCACGCGGGATGTCCCTCTCTGTCCCACACGGGATGTCCCTCTCTGTCCCACGTCTGTCCCACGCGGGATGTCCCTCTCTGTCCCACGCGGGATGTCCCTCTCTGTCCCACGTCTGTCCCACGTGGGATGTCCCTCTCTGTCCCACGCGGGATATCCCTCTCTGTCCCACGTCTGTCCCACGCGGGATGTCCCTCTCTGTCCCTCGTCTGTTTTACGCGGGAAAAAGTTATACCAAAAAGGTATATCTATCTCAAGCTTTATTTACGTATCATAACTAGGTAGGTAGTCATAAACTGATGTAGGTATATACTATCTAGGTAGGCATTGATGAATAATACTAGGTAGTAGGTAAGTAGGTACGGATTGATGAACACTACCTAGTAGGTATACTAGGTAGGTTGGTATTGGTACTGGTAGGTATCTAGGTAGGTATAGTTAAACAGTTATAGGTAAGTAGATAAGCATTGATAAACACTAGTAGATAACTAGGTAGGCATTGACAAACAGTTGTAGGTAACTAGGTAGGTATTGATGAATACTAGTAGGTAACTAGGACCTAGATTGGTATTTATATACTGTTGTAGGCAACTAGGTAGGCATTGATAAACACCAGTAGGTTATAACTAGGTAGGTATTGATTGACAAACAGTAATGTAGGTAACTAAGTAGGTACTGATAAATACTACGTAATAGGTAAGTATAGTGATAACCACCAGTAGGTAGAGATTGGTGGTTATCACTTGTAGGTTACTAGGTAGTTATAAATAAACTCTAGTAAGTAACTAGATAGGTATAAGGTAGTGATATCACCAGAAGGTAACTATAGGTAATATTAATTAACAGTTATAGGTAATTAGGTAGTTAATAACATTAATTAACATTATCAATACAAATATTAATAAATAACTTTATACACATTCTTATCATTTACATTAAAAAATAAAAGATACCAATATGTAGAATATTAAATTATATTTATTTAAAATAATTTTAAGAAGCACGCAAGTTATCAAGTTGCATAAAGATCATTTCAATACTACTTCAACCATTTCCAGGATGGCTGAGTGGTAGAGACGCAGGCTTCAATAGTACATCACACTAGAGTCCTGATTTCGATTCCCGAGATGACCACTACAATTCTTTATCCATTTCTTCCCATTTAATTTGTATATAACAATATGTAATATTAAAATAAATGATATACAGCCAAATGTACATATACACTATATGCAATATGGTAAGAAATTGCAATAATGATTAGTATGATCTTTTATATTTTTTATACATATTTATATACCCCAATTAACCGAAGTAGTTTGAGCCAAAAGAGAGATTTGTCCCCCTTGCAGAGGGGGACATCCGCACTCTGTCCCACGTCTTGCAGAGGGGGACATCCGCACTCTGTCCCACGTCTTGCAGAGGGGGACATCCACACTCTGTCCCACGTCTTGCAGAGGGGGATATTCCCACTCTGTCCCACGTCTTGAATACTCACTCTGTCTCACGTGGGTCCCACGTCTTATTTCCCTCTTCCCTCTATAGCGAGGGACATCCGCACTCTGTCCCACGTAAGTCCCACGTCTTGAATCCCTCTATAGCGAGGGACATCCACACTCTGTCCCACGTGGGTCCCACGTCTTGAAAACGGAGTGGGGTAAGACGTGGGACAGGTGGATGTCCCCCTCTGTCAGAGGGGGACAAGACGTGGGATTAGACGTCTTGCAGAGGGGGACCCCTGTGCAAATGAAGAGGGTTAGACGTCTGCAAGACGTCTGATGTCCCCCGCCCCACGTCTTAAATCCCACTATAGCGAGAGGTATCAGACGTCTTAAGACGTGGGACAAACAGCTTTTGGTTAGCTGGGGTAATAAATTGAACAAAATGAAGAGAATTAACATTAATGAAACAAGATATGAGTGAAAACATTAATGAAAAACGTAATAAATTGAACAAAATGAAGAGAATTAACATTAATGAAACAAGATATGAATGAAAACATTAATGAAAAACGTAATAAATTAAACAAAATGAAGAGAATTAACATTAATGAAACAAGATATGAATGAAAACATCTATGAAAAACGTGATAAATAAAAAATAAATGAAGAGAACATTAATAAAAAAAGATATGAACGAAAACATTAATGAAAAACTTAATAAATTGAAAAAAAAGTAGAGAACATTAATGAAACAAGATATGAATGAAAACATTAATGAAAAACGTAATAAATTGAACAAAATGAAGAGAATTAACATTAATGAAACAAGATATGAATGAAAACATCTATGAAAAACGTGATAAATAAAAAATAAATGAAGAGAACATTAATGAAAAAAGATATGAACGAAAACATTAATGAAAAACTTAATAAATTGAAAAAAAAGTAGAGAACATTAATGAAACAAGATATGAATGAAAACATTAATGAAAAACGTAATAAATTGAAAAAAATGAAGAGAATATTAATGAAAAAAAGATATGAATGAAGAGATTAATGAAAAACTTAATAAATTTAAAAAATGAAGTAAAAAGAGGAATAGACAATAATCATGAAATAAAATATTGTAAAAATAATGTAAACTTGACAAAATAATGCATTATGAATTGAAACTTGTCTGAAATGTAAAACAACAAATGAAACAAATTATTAAGAAATCAACTATAGTTTAAGTTCATAATTTATTTTCCTAGTTTCAATATATATAATAATTTTTAGAAATGAAAGCTTAAGTTAAATATTCCTGTATGCAAATCATCAAGAAATAGAAGTAAGAAATAATAATAGTGTAATTTGTATCAGTAAATTCCTTCACTTTAATTAACTCCAATGGATGAGCTTAAAGAACGTAATTAGTTGAGAAGGTAAAAATATCCAAAATCCGAGATTTGTAACTAAACACAGCAAGCAATTCTTTTAATTTCCATAAGATATAAAGTGTGTGAACACCATCAAAAATAAATGATATCATTACATTCATTTAGGGGAATTTTGTAAAGCTACTTAATTTTTGTCACAAAGATAATAGGATCTTTCGGACTGAGAGTATTTAACAGAAAATGAAAGATAAGAGCTCTGTCAAGATATTAATTTATTGCAGGTGACTCATTTCTAATTTAATATCATTAACGATACTTTATTTAAAATAATAATAAATTATAGGAAACACTCCATGAAAGAATTAGATTGATTTAAAGCGGTAACTAGTGCAATGTGAAATATGAGGTAAAATCTTATTATTATAATAGACCAGTTATCCCTTGAAATATATAAGTTCTGTAATTAATAAGCTTTCACATTTCAGTCCTATTTTGCAAAAATCACACAGTACCAATACGATTTGTCATCATAGTGCCCACGGTCCCCATTAACTTGTGTTGATTGGGCTGTACTATGAAATTATTATATTTTCAAATGATTAGGTTAATGATGACCATAATTTCGAAATGAGTTATAGTAAAAAGAATTTAGTAAATAATCATATTTCTTTTCTTTTGTTAAATTCTATCAGTCCAAAATAATTTATTGTTTATGCTAAGTAATAAAATTTTAATTAATGGAGAGCATTCAGAGCTCATAAAAGTCATATATTTTTCAATGCTAGAAGCTACAAATTATAAGCTTTATTCTATATTCATATTTACTAATTAATACATCTGCAACATGTATTTTGCCTGCAATATAATGAGTAGGTATATATATGTGAAATAAATCCATTGAATTGCAAGTTATTGCGCAATATCGATAGTATTACCTAAGTAACACGATGAAATTACCTAATAGTGAAGTAACAACACACTATTGGTCAAATTCTAACTATCTATAAAATATATAAGAATGATTTCATTATTGAGTGTTTCTGTTTCATAGCTTTTTACTTCAAGTAACTTTGACGTATGAGCTTGAATGAACGCAATTGGTTGCGAAATTGATATAATAACCTAAATTTTAAACATGTTTCATTTCATTTTTCGTCCTATTTGTTACATTTCTTATATATTAATTTATTTGAAAATAAAAACTTTTTAATTGGCTTTTAAACTGTTAAATAAATTTGCTTGCTTTGAATACTCTGTATATGCAACATAAGAGAGAGAGATAGAGATATATATAACCATAAATGTTAAACCAATTTATGTTGACCATTTGCTCCTTTTATTTAGATAATACGGTGCATGGACACCATCAAAAATATATGCAACCTTTCTTCAATCGTTACAGGTTTTCCCATTAATTTGCAGCGACTGCAGACAATAGGAAGCATCTTTTCAACTGATAGTATTTAACATAAGAGATAAAGTAGGATAAGTTTCAAGATAATAATATATATGAAGTGACTCATCCCTCAATCATCATCTTTGACAATAATTTATTTGAAATTTAATAAATTCATAGGAAATAAGTTATAAAATTCCTATATAATATGAATGAAGGGTAACTATTTTAATTTTTTTATGATTCCTCTAACTGTCTAACCAGAAGGATCATAACCTAACGAGAGAATCATTTTAATTTTATAACCATTGACAATAGTTTATTGAACATATGAATAATTTATCGAAAAACACTTGATTGGATTCTTGAATTATATTAATTAAAACGGGAAAGTAAATAAAGTGAAAATAAATAAAGATTATTTATTATATTATATCAGTTATTCCTTGAAATATATAAGCTCTTTAAATTTGAGGAAGCACTAAGTGTTTCATCAGAGTGTGTTAATATTCCCTCTACGGAAATTTGTCCACGAAACGTCATGTCGACGAAAAGTCCTGTCGACGAAACGTCTTGTCGACGAAATGTCTGTCGGCGAAACATCTGTCAACCCTTCCAGCACCTTCTACAATAAATATTTCTTGTTAATAATCAATAAAAATCCATTCTTCCTGAACATCTTGGTGTATTGTACGTCTTTTTTTTCGTCAGAATAACTATAAATAAAAGCCACTCAAATATCTCAAAATTGTTGAAACACACTGTATATAAGAATGATTTATTTCCGTTCATTTCTTCGATAAAATCATTATAGATGAATATAATATAAGATTTTAGGGTACATTTTGAGTTATCGGCGGTTCTTCATTTTCGATCACCTAAAAAATGAATATACTGTATAATAATTTTTAATTACCAACGCAGATAGCGGACAGTTATATTTTAGGCGGTATTTATTTATTTTTCATCTTGTTATTTGCATAACTAAATAAGTCTTCGGTTAAATTGATTGGAATTTTGTGGGACGATTGGTCAATGTTCAGGAACCATTTGAAAAAAATTTGAGAGCGAGCCGGTCAAAGGTCAAGGTCATTTATTACTCAATAATAACAAAATTATTCATCAAAATTTTCTGAAATTTAGTGGAACGATTGGTTAATATCTCCGAACGATTTAGTGTTAAGGTCAAAGGTCAAGGTCATTTATAACTTAAAATATTCAACAAAATTGCCTGAAATGTGGTGCGACGCCGGGCGATTGGTCCTTATCCAAGAATCAGTTGATTATTGTTACTTACCTAATACTTAAGTAACGAAAGATTCCCAGAAAATCTAATATACCAAAGTATCTAGCAAATAAATTTAGGTTCTATCTAGTAAAATATATTTTGTATTTACAACTTATATTAAAATCACTTTTTAGAATTGAATTCTGCTCTTTGCAATCTTTATTTTCTCATTAATTTTACAATTTTGAAGATAGTTTGAAAAAAAATTTAATTACTATGAAATGCAATAAATTTCGGTAACTTAGGTATATATCAAGAATTAAATTACTGTTGTTTTAAGTATTTATATATTATTAAATATATGCATATAATATAATAGATAGGAATAGATATGAAGAGTAGATAAGAATTTAATATATAAGATATAATTATTTATGTTTTATAATGTGTAAGACAGTTTATCAATTTCAAAATGTATAACAATTGTTTCACTCGTAAAGATTTCAATACAAAAATTTAGAATCTATTAAAATATTATCTATACTTAAAAATCAGTATCGAAATTTATTTCAATTAAATAATTTTTGATGCTTATTATACTTTACTTATCAAATCAATTTCAAAATACATTTTGAAATTGATGTTGTGTTGTTTACATTATTTCCTTATAGATGACCTTGAATTTTCATTAACATTTACAGAATATTATTATGTCATCGAAAATAATCACTAGTTAATCTAATTTGAGATAAAGATACACTCTACTAATTAATAAACTATTACTATAATTATAATTGTGAATACTACACGCAGGTATATATGAACGTAAATTGCCTAACGCTTATGGTAATACAAGAAGATGGCGACAATTAATGACCCGTGAAAACATGATCCTTTTCTCACAAGATGGCACTTCAAAATAATTGTTCTTGAATAATTACCATTTCTATAATAATTATTATTTAAATGAACCAAGTAAGTCATGATAGTAATATAATTCCTTATTATAACTAATATTCCTTATTCCTTATTATCACTAATATTCCTTATTCCTTATTATCACTAATATTCCTTATTCCTTATTATCACTAATATTCCTTATTCCTTATTATCACTATTATTCCTTATTCCTTATTATCACTATTATTCCTCAGTTCTTATTATCACTATTATTCCTTATTCCTTATTATCACTAATATTCCTTATTCCTTATTATCACTAATATTCCTTATTCCTTATTATCACTATTATTCCTTATTCCTTATTATCACTAATATTCCTTATTCCTTATTATCACTAATATTCCTTATTCCTTATTATCACTAATATTTCTTATTCCTTATTATCACTAATATTCCTTATTCCTTATTATCACTAATATTCCTTATTCCTTATTATCACTAATATTCCTTATTCCTTATTATCACTAATATTCCTTATTCCTTATTATCACTAATATTTCTTATTCCTTATTATCACTAATATTCCTTATTCCTTATTATCACTAATATTTCTTATTCCTTATTATCACTATTATTCCTTATTCCTTATTATCACTAATATTTCTTATTCCTTATTATCACTATTATTCCTTATTCCTTATTATCACTAATATTCCTTATTCCTTATAAAATCATGTAAGCAAATGTTATATTTCATTAGCACCATCCGTTATGTCTTTTCTGACTATTCAGAAGTTTCTCTGACAGATGAATCTCCTCACGGAGTCACAAGGCGGGATGTTGTTCATTTTGATAGGGTCTCTGTCTTTGTATTGAAAGCAAGATACACCATAGAAATTGTGTGTTGCCTGAATATTTGACGCAAACGCAGATCCTAAATGTTAATGAAAGAAAAATTGAAATATGTGTCAACATATTACATTATAAAATGACTATATTCCGCTAAAATAAACCCCACCGTTGTTGTAGATCCATCGGAATGTTGGGTCTTCATCCGAGTTTTTTAAACCAATCCAAACTTCAGCCATGTTCACTGAAATGAAATTTCAGTCTTAGTAGCATTGGAATTTTTTAGTTCATTATCGAAATTTCGACATGCAAAGTCTGTACGAGTCTACGTATTCTTTGTCTACATAATTTTCTTCTAAAAATAGGAATGAATTATAGTTCATTAGCTATAGTTACGTCCACTGAATTGTGAACCATGCAAAATCCTAGCGAATTAACATCACTTTCAAGCTGGTGAATCAAAATTGTTTAACTGTTTTTTTTTTTGTAAAGTTTTCATGACCCATCTGTATGCCATATTCTTTTTAGTACTCACACATGTCCTTCAAAGCGGCCAAGAACTCCTGATTCTTTTTAGCAGTGTCGAGAACGGCAAGTTGACCACCATCATACTTGCAAACTTCACTCGCTTTCGCCCATGACATAGGAGTCATGTACCCCACGTAGAAATGATCGCCATAGGGATAGTAGCGTGCTTCTTAAAAATGAATTAATGAATTTTATTTATTAATTAAATAATATCTATGTACTGATCGAAAATATATCTATTCTATTAATATTCTTTACCTTAAGAGTTGCTATTCTTTTACGGACAAAAACCCCAAGCAAAAAACTCCGGTACAAAAAACCCCAGCTAGATATAACTAGCATAATTCATTTTTATTAATTTTCTTTAATTTTTTATCAATAAATTACTATATGTTATAAATATAAAAGATATAGGTTAGGTTAGCAGTCCGTTTGACGGAGTTCGGGGAGATTTCGCTTACTTTTCACACATTTTCTTTTGAGTTTTAGCATCTTTTACCTGATTTACAGACAACCAATGAACCAGGTGCTTGTTGCAGTTTGTAGTGTTCAACAGCAAAGCTGAAGTGACAAAGTCTCTCCTCACCATTGCCAGTTTTCTCACTCTGGAAACATATGCATCCCAAAAGTAAACACTTGTATTTGCAGGAACCTATGAAATAAACCATTTCTACTAGTAATGATATTATATAAAATGTTAAATAATTGCATCCAGTATTTGAAAAATCTGTTCAAATCATCATTTCAAAGAAGTTTATCAAAGACTTACATAAATTCTTCAAAGTACTGCTGGAGTTAAAATCTGTTAGCGGTAGTTTCATATTTTCAAAACTATAGAGGAATTCTTGGCCAAAAGTCAGAGCTATCCAAAGTAGAATAAGAATTACTTTAAATACACCCATTTTAAATAGAATAGAACCTTGTGAATAGACTGCAGATTTCGACTGGTGATCTAAACTGTTCCACTACTGTTGCGTGCAACCTGAACACTTTTGGTAAAGAGTAAGCTATAATTTGTAAATATTGCAATATTTTAATATAGGCTATAATTTTCGTAATTTATGGGTTTCTGGGTTTCTGAATCTGGTCCTCACTGCGAGTCGTCCTCACTGCGAGTCGTCCTCACTGCGAGTCGTCCTCACTGCGAGTCGTCCTCACTGCGAGTCGTCCTCACTGCGAGTCGTCCTCACTACGAGTTGTCCTCACTGCGAGTCGTCCTCACTGCGAGTCGTCCTCACTACGAGTCGTCCTCACTGCGAGTCGTCCTCACTGCGAGTCGTCCTCACTGCGAGTCGTCTTCACTGCGAGTCGTCCTCACTGCGAGTCGTCCTCACTGCGAGTCGTCCTCACTACGAGTTGCCCTCACTACGAGTCGTCCTCAATACGAGTCGTCTTCACTGCGAGTCGTCCTCACTGCGAGTCGTCCTCACTGCGAGTCGTCCTCACTGCGAGTCGTCCTCACTGCGAGTCGTCCTCACTACGAGTTGCCCTCACTACGAGTCGTCCTAACTACGAGTCGTCCTCACTGCGAGTCGACCTCACTGCGAGTCGACCTCACTACGAGTCGTCCTCACTGCGAGTCGTCCTCATATCACCTACACAGGTATTATTGCTTCACTTCAGTATATTTCATGGTAGTTAGACATTTTGTTATTCTTATATGTAAAAAGTAACTGATATAAGATAACTGATTTGTCCTAAATTATGTCTTAAAATATTTTTTTATGGTAACGGTGTTTAGGTAACAGTATTATATTTATATTTTTATGATATATCTTTCAGCCTTGTTATTCATTTGAATTAGTCAGATTTAAGCCATCCTTATCCTAGCTAAGTCAGCTCATATAATCGGACGGTTATACAAAACATTTATCATAATAAATAATATATAGAAATGAATTTGAATAGTTTGCAGTTTTTCAACCAGTTACCTATGCTATAATTAACATGGTAAAAAATTGAGTGGTGGGGAGCTTTTTTTCTATTCATTAGTGCTATATATTGATGATTATAATGCGATATTAATTACTTCATCTAATATGTGTAGGTGTTTCTAATGACAATTTGATGAAGCCCTTTTTCTATTATTGAAACATGGACAAATTCTTTCTATACTAGAGTAACCTATAATTGCATAGTTGAGGCGAGTGTTTTTTAGGTGAATAACTTCTACCCTAGAAACTCGAAGTCATTAACATCGATCCACTTTGAAGCGTGTGACCACACCTATGTTTATTTTCTGTTGCAACCTACAGGCTACCTTTGCAGTTTGGAATGTGTCTCTGAATAGTCTAACTCAGAGGAAGGAATTTCATTTGTACTATGTTGTTCTAATTCTCCATATCGTTTGGAGGAGCTTTGTCGCAAACGCGTTTACACAGTCACACAAATTATTCCATGCAAGAGATTCTCATCGATTATAGAGGCCTAAACAGAAGAGTGGCCAGTAAGTTGTTTTACCAAAAAGTGATTCTTTGAAACCTGTAGGTGGCTTTAAAATACAAAAAGTTCAGAGTTATCGAAAGATATTCCATCTTCGAATTTGTGATCCTCCAAGAAAATATCAGCTTATTACATAATATTGTAGAACTAATAAATTATTATTAATATTCTTAAAGTACTCGAAACGACGCATTTACCCAAGCCAACACCGCAAGATACTATATAGGCAGTTGTGACATAAGGCAACTTCTAGACAAAGAATTAAATTTAAGAATGCTCTTTGTGTGTGGATACAGTCATTTAGATTTCAATGATTTCATTATTTGATTCGATGTATATATTTTTTTATTTTTGTCTTACATATACAATTCTTCAAATTACTTTAAAATAAATCGTTATTATTGAATTGTTTGGTTTATAGTATTAAAGTAGACAAACGATTGAAATTTATTTAATAATTTTCATCCTTGACATTATTTGATCTTTTGATACATTATTCTGTAAAAGTACATGTTTTGTAACATTAGAGTGTGTTAATATCCATTTTACGAAAATTGTCGACGAAACGTCTTGTCGACGAAACCTCTTGTCGACGAAAAGTCCTGTCGAAAAGACGTCTTGTCGAAGAAATGTCTGTCGACGAAACGTCTGTCGACGAAACGTCTGTCGACAAAACGTCTGTCAACCAAAAAAATAGGTGCAGATAACTAATTAGCTATGGCATAACCGCTAAAATAGATGCAATTTACCATGACAACGAAAAGCTGTTTCACTTTGTCAGTGTATTTATTGTTATCATATAGTATTTTATTTGATAAATTTAAAGGTACACATGCAAGATTAATATATAAAAGAAATAATAAGCTCTTTTTTTCTAATAGAACATCATCACAGTGACTCTTTTCTCTGATAGTACATCATCACAGTGACTCTTTTCTCTGATATTACATCATCATAGTGACTCTTTTCTCTGATAGTTCATCATCACAGTGACTCTTTTCTCTGATAGTACATCATCACAGTGACTCTTTTCTCTGATAGTACATCATCACAGTGACTCTTTTCTCTGATAGTACATCATCACAGTGACTCTTTTCTCTGATAGTACATCATCACAGTGACTCTTTTCTCTGATAGTACATCATCACAGTGACTCTTTTCTCTGATAGTACATCATCACAGTGACTCTTTTCTCTGATAGTACATCATCACAGTGACTCTTTTCTCTGATTACTAGTACATCATCACAGTGACTCTTTTCTCTGACAGTACATCATCATAGTGACTCTTTTCTCTGAAAGTACATCATCACAGTGACTCTTTTCTTTGAAAGTACATCACTTCAGTTATCTATATTTTATTTACAATGATAGTTACAGAGATTATCAACCTTGTCTCTTATTTACAGTGTTATTTTCAGGAGTACCAACCCTATTTCTTATTTAAAGTAATAGTTTCAGGAGTACCAACCCCATTCTTTGTTATTTAATAGTAACAGATATATCATCACTATCATTCACCACCGTTTCAAACTGTTGATCAATTATGCATCATAATCAATTTACATCGAGTTTAAATATAAGTTCATATTATGTTATTCCAAGCTTCAATTATCAAATAGTGGATAACAAAGACTTAAGACTATCATGATATAGTCAAAAAATAAAATATAAATCATTAATCTTCTGTTTAGGCCACTCTGGCTATGAACGAATTCTACTGCGAAGCAATATTATGTATATACACTGCTGATTAGGCCACTCTGTTAGGCCACATCTAAGCCGCTAAGAGAATAAATAATCAGTTAAGCCACTCTACCAGTTTTCACCCCTGATGTGTGGGTTAGGATACTCTGTATATTTGCCCTCCAATTTTTCAGAAAATAACTTTGAAGTTCATTCCATTTAATTCAGGCTCTAAGTGTTTCAACACTATCAAAAATATTGAGTAATTATTTTCAGTAAGCAAAGCTAATAAAATGCCATACTTTTAATTTTTTTAAATTATTAACCTCTTCGGACTGAGAGTATTTAACTGAAAAACAAATGTAAATTTATATTTGAAAAGTTGATTTAAATAGGAAGGCCCATTATTCAATTATGAACTTTCTTAATAATTTATATAAAACATACTAAATTAATAGGTAAAATTCATATATAATAAATTTGAGAGGTGACTACTCTATTTCTTTACTAATCCTCTGTCAAATATACCTTTCAAATTAATTCTCCATTTTAATCAAATTCAGTCCAATCTAATTATTGAGTTAAATTTTTCATAAATCGAAAATTGGATGATATTTTAATGTTTCCTATCATTAAAACTAGTGATATGATAAGAAATAATAAATTTATTCATTAGCAATAATGCAATATATTGTATTTTTTCTGGTTTATAGTTCCCACTCATCCTCTATTTTTATCACAATTATTACCTAATATCTATTTTCTTATGTTACATATTATAATTAAGGTATTTATATTATTTGACTTTAAAATGTATAAACTCTAAAATACTCATACATTATTTCGCTTGTTTGCGAGAACACTGTCATAACATCAAAATAGCTACTTTTCAGGAGAGGCATTTTGGTACTTGAAATGTACGTACATTTAATGGTATATCGTTAGGACAATTATTAGCCTCTCTACCGGTACATTTTAGAGCTATAATGATGATTTTTCTAACCAAAATAATCAGCATTTTATGATTTATATGTCTATGCGGATAACTCTAAAATACATGTTTTTGTGTTTATGACGTTGTTGTTGAAAACAAGCGATATATTAAAATAGTGATAGGTACTATCTCTGCTTCTATAATATTATTTTATCTAATCATTTTTAAAATGTAATTGACAATGTTGCTGAAAAGTGGTTTGAAACAGTGGAATGAATATAAGGAAAATAACAGAGAAATTAAATGTTTAATTGTGCTTCCCCGAATTTAAAGAGCTTATTTATTTTAAAGGATAACTGATCTATTATAATAAATAGACTCTATTTTATTTTACACATCAAACTAGATCCCGTTTTAAATGAATGTAATTCAAGAATCCAATCAAGTGTTTCTCGATAAATTATTCATATGTTTAATAAACTATTGTCAATGGCTATAAAATTTAAATGAGTCTCTCGTTTTACAATAATATCTTGGAACTAATCATAATTCTGTTTTCCGTTAAATACGATATCATAATGTCAGTTTGAAATATATTATATACCTAGTGTTTTCAACAATAATATCATAAACAGGTTTTTCATCTTGAATTTCATTTCAAGGTGTTTATATAATTTATATGACTCTATGACAACTGCCATACAACAATCTGCGATACATAAGAACTGCCATACGGACAAATTATTGTTATATTATTCATATTTAGATTTAATTAAAATTAAATTTGAGTTTATTTGGATCAACGAAATATAAATTGTGATTTTTTTTTTCAGGTAATTATAGTTATATATCAGACAATTTTTTACAATTTAAATAGAAAGTCAAAACAAAATACTTTTCAAGAATAACAGATTATTTTTTTTTTTCAACAAAAAAAAAAATAACATAAAATAATAGGTTCTAAGCATTTTTGGACATTTTCTATTCATGAAAAAGTGTCTCTTTTGCAAACTGTCAAATTTGGTCAGATCTGAAATGAAGCACCCTGTATATCCTAAAAAAATATTTGAAAATTGGGGAGTTTGTCAAAAACAAACATTTGATGTTTTGGTGGGATAAAAATAATTAATTAGATAGGGTAAGTTCTAAGTCATCGGACAGTTCCTCACTTCCGTTCATATAAAATGAAAGTATATAGGAATTACTATTAAAATAAAAGTAAAAAACTGATAACGTACCACACTATGCAATATTTTATTCACCTAAAATGATTTTATTGAAGAAAAAGAAAGAAATCATTCTTACATGTTTGCTTTATTTAATATTATTGTAAATAAATAATACCACTGAAAATATAACTTGTTTAATAAATATATATTCATCATATTCTATTCTGTTATACATTAGTATTCACAAACTTTTTTTGCTGATAATATGCTGTAAAGCAATGATTATATACTCAGCAAAGTTGGAATAAAGTACCTAATTTATTATTTATTTCCAAATAAGTAACATAAGGTGAATCGTAATATTGATCAAAATTACATTACAAATCATGAAAATTATAGCATAGGTAAAAATATTGCAATGCTTATAAATGATAGCCTTCACTTTGCCAAAAGTTTTCAGGTTACACCCAACTTTAAGTGGAAGAGTATAGATCACCAGATCACCAGTCGAAATCTGCAGTCAGCTCACAAGGTTCTATTTCAGTTCTATTTACAATGGGTGTACTTAAAGTAATTCTTCTTCTAGTTTGGATAGCTCTGACTTTTGGCCAAGAGTTCCTCTACAGTTTTGAAAATAATAAACTACCAAAAGACTCTACTAACTCCAGCAGTACTTTGAAGGATTTATGTGAGTCTTTGTTACACTTACAATAATTATTTGAATAGTTTTTAAATACTGGTAGTCATTATTTAAAAATATTTAAACTATCATTACTGGTATGAATTCTGGTTTATTTTCAGGCGCCTGCAGATACAAGTGTTTACTTTTGGGATGCAGATGTTTCCAGAGTGAGAAAACTGGTAATGGTGAGGAGAGACTTTGTCACTTCAGTTTCGATGTTGAACACTACAAACTGCAACAAGCACCTGGTTCATTAGTTGTCTGTAAATCAGGTAAAAGATGCTAAAACTCAAAAGAAAATGTGTGAAAAGCAAGTGAAATTCTACGTAGATTTTATATAGGGGATGATGGTCTTCAATGGGACACTGTGCGCAATTTTATAAACATCTTAGTAGTAAATTAGGCATACTTCAGTGCATTCACTCGCATTGCATTCAGCGGTTGGGGTGCAGTCAGCTCTGCGTAAAAGCAAAAACTTGTTTTATAGGTAGGAAAACTTAATTTTTCGTACTTTGTTTCAATAGTTATAAATTTGTTAATTTAACATACAATGCTTACGGCATTCTTCTATAATATTAAGTAATATGTAAAATATGATTATATGATCCTGGTGAACAATGGGACATTGTTTCATTGTCAACAAAACTGTCTAGTTATTCCTTATGAATCGATAAATATCTTTTTTTGATACAATAACGTGATCTGTAGCTTCATGGCTTCTTGTAGAAACAGAACTCCCATCTGAAGCGGAACTTTCGACCATGGTCAGTCAAGTGCTTTAGCAATCTGAGGTCATCACAAAGTACAGCATAGAAAACAAATTTTTAATAATAGAAGAAAAAGACGCAACATGATTTCACCGGGTACACCATAGAAAGATGTGCTTTTTGCCGGCGCCACTTAAAAGATAAGAACTTCGAAATCACGGCATGAAGTATCCGTAGATAGTCTGTAAACTCTTGTTCTTGGTCTGGTACAGAAATCTTAGCTAACTGATCCGGAGAACGGACAACTGCCATGCGGACAACTGCCATGCGACAAACTGCCATGTAGACAACTGCCATGCACTATATTTTAATTTTATTTTGGGTGAATTGTAATTCGCTTGTTAACTTAACCTTTCATGGAATTATTTTGTTGTTGAGTGTACTATTATCTTAAACTAAAAAGTAAGTATAATAATATAAATTGTATAGTCCGAAATTGAGCATGAATAAGTATAAAAATTAATATTGACGGCAGATTCAGAATTTTAAGTTGAAGTATGCTAGTTTTATTCATTTCTTCATATTATTTTATATTTAACCTATTAAGCCCCTTAAACTATCAAATGAGTGACAAAAAGATTAAAATCTATAGATTTATTTATTTTTCAAACATTTCAAAATACAGGATCAAATTTCCAGTCAGTGTGGTTTTGCTCCTTATTATTGAATAATTTTTCATTGGGTTATTTGTAAAAACTAACTTTGCCCTATATTCATGATTAGAAATTGAAGTAGTGTAATTATCTTATTTCTATGTTAAAAAAAATCGTACAAATAACACTTTACTCAGTAACTTTGAAATTCAAATAAGTTTTTCTATCGTTTCTTTGTTTCCAGCTCCAACTGATCAAAAATCCATGCATTACATGTCTTATAAATATTTGAAAAGTGTCAAAATATCTGAATAATTATTACTGAAATATGTATTTTTTAATTTGTTATTATACTAATAACAAGTTAAATTTTAATTAACTCATAGATGCCCAGTGTTGTGAGAAAACAACTCTTAAATAACAAGATACAAAACCACTCACTGAAATTTTAACCTGTAAAGATTATATGTTAATACTAAAATCTGCATTCTGAATTGTTTGAAAAGAAAGTTTTGCACCTATAGATTTTAACTTTTTTTGTCAACCATTTGATCATTTAAGGCGTTAAATGTGAAAGAATATGATTGTAACAAAGGAAAAAATATAATATTACTTCAATATTAATTTCTATACTTCTTCATTTACAATTTCACACTATACAATTAGCAGTTTTATACTAAAATTTTAGGTTAAAATAATAATATACTTCACATGAAATTAATTATAAGAAAGGTTAAGTTTACAAGCGCATTATAATTAACCCAAAATAAAATTATAATATATTGCATGGAAGTTGTCCGCATGAGTTATCCGCATGACAGTTGTCCGCATGGCAGTTGTCCTAGAGCCAACTGATCCATTCGTCTGAAGAAATGGATTAAGATATGCTCACTCGATGAACGTAAACCTCTACGGAAAACGTTGGAAATGAATCTTTATGTTCTTTTAGAATTTGATGCAACTTTTGAAACGTTTTTTGTTGGTATAATTTAATTAGCCAAAGGTTTAAAAAGATGAAAACGTAATATTGATGTAAGGTGATGAGTTTCATTTACAAATGTTCCTGACAGGGCATCGGTAAACCTAGAGGACATTAAACTGATATTATATGAACCAACTAAGTGTGGGACAACATAAAGAGATAATTTGAACTTGAATTTGGACCATAACCTCAATAATATACAAGTTTGATAACCTGTCCCATCGTTCACCAGGATATGTCCCATTGTTCACCAGTGCTTTTCTATTATTTTTCTAGTCAACAGAAAATGTGATAGCATTCTAGTTATAGTTTCATTTTATTAGGAATATCTATGTTACCGTGCGCGGACACTTGGCCGAATAACACTTGGCTGGAGGACATTCTGCCGTACGGACATTCGGCCGAACGGACATTCGGCCGAACGGACATTTGGCCGAAAGACAATTTGCTGACAGACAATTGGCCAAAAGTAGATTTGGCGTATATTTAGCAGAACGGACATTTTGCCGAAAGACTTTTATTCAATTTAATTCTATATCAAGAACTGCATAATCGTTTAAATGTAATCATTACTTTTAATTTTATGGAATAAAGGGCCCGGTCACACCAGCGTTTTTGGAGCGTTTCAACGTTTCAAAAGCTTCGCGTATCATGGATACAAATGAAATTAGTTTAACATTAATTTACTCAGAGTCAAAAACGCTTTAAAAACGCTGTGCAAAAAACGCTCGTTTAACCAGTCCCTAAGGCCCCTTTCACACGAGTAGTTTTCTCATTCCGCTGTAAAACAAAAGCTGCATGAAGAAAACAGCAAATTTTAGTGGACATACAAAACACATACTTCTATGCACACGTGGCATTTTTGAAGAAGGGTATAAATTTTATACCTAGTGACCAGCGTGTGATTTCTAAAAACTCGGTATAAACTTCATGCCGATGTTTTGGCTTACAATTGTGTTCAATGTAGTCTTTCACACTAGGCATGAAACTCATGCCGCAAACTAGACTAGCACAGACCCCATGGTGTACATTTTCCAATTTTGCGTGGATTTGAGAAGTCTATAGAGAGATAGATATAAAAAACTGAATGATTAATTTAAATGGTTATTTAATAATTTGAATAAATCACTCACTTTATTATTATGTTAGGTATATTTATCTCTCTCATTTATTTACAAATTTGAATATTTGTTATCTGGTTAAAGAATCTACCTAGCTTATATTTAAAAAAAATATATATTGGTTGAAATAGTTTATAGTAATATGCTTTGTTCTATAAGATTAATGAATCGTTTTTCTTGAGTAATTAATATTCAACAGACAGCCATATTTTCTTCCCTTTTTCCGCAATGGAATGTATCATTTTTGGCGTCAAAAACAAAACAATAGTGAGTCCGGTCCATATTTTGAACATGTCCAGATATATAAAAATAACTTATATGGGGTTATATAGGAATATTTTGAAACAATAGGATAGTATGAATGTATACCTACATAAAAATATAATTTTTACATTAGAAGATATTATAAAAAATACATAATTTCTATACATAATTTCTATACTAATAATTTCCTTAG
Source organism: Caprella mutica (assembly GCA_947561585.1). Taxonomy (NCBI): domain Eukaryota; kingdom Metazoa; phylum Arthropoda; class Malacostraca; order Amphipoda; family Caprellidae; genus Caprella; species Caprella mutica. The sequence continues at coordinate 144,752 of CANNZV010000659.1, forward strand.
TGTGTTTATTTATTTATTTATTTATTTATTTGGTGTCCGCTTCTACATGACGGGTATTAAACATGAAGAATGTAACTATGATACGCACGGGAATATATTGACTTGATATTTAAATTCTTTTGTTTTTAATAAATTTTTTAAATGCTTTTATCTATGAAAAAAGTATAAGTTTATGCAGAAAAATGAATGTTATTTTAATTTACTAAAAACAACTTAAAGGGGCAGTTCAGTCAAAATCAAACTATCGCCAAATTGGTCCTAAATCGATTTAGTATATTTATTTATGTAACATTAGAATATTCTTTGATTTTAGAAATGTTTATATAAAAAGTATATTGTAAATTAGTGGCGCCATCTCTGTACTGCGGTGGACCGCGTAACTAATCATTGTAGTATGTAAACAAAATGATAACCAGTCCCAGACTTGAATCGGTTATTAACTTATGAAAATGGTGAAAAGAATTTTGAAATTGAAAACAGTCCTTCGAGTCAATTAGATTTAGTTTTGAAATGAAAACTATCTCTTCATAAATTACCTGTTAATACTGTTGATAGAAAAATTGTTCACATGTTATTAGCTGTAAAATGTAAACGAACAGTACAGAGTGGTGGCGCCATCTGCAGGAGGACGCAGGAACTAAATCGAATTTATAAAATATGATATATATCGCTTATTATATTTTTTTCAACCGTTTAATTCTACAAGAATGTTTTATTCTTTCTAAGTGATCGTTCAACATTAATATTATGAAAACAAAAATTGACTGAACTGCCCCTTTAACAGCGGGTGATGAATTACTATTGGAGACCCGTTATTTTTAACGGGCAAATACACTAGTTAAAAATAATGCAATAGCGAGATGTAGTAAGAATTAATGAAACGTCACGCACTTTCCATGTTATAAAATGCCAACAGTCGCTAGATAATTAAAATTATCAAGCACAGGCCAGGATCTGACTAGAAATAAACGCCGTGTGTGAAAGCTAAGCTGTTTTCTTCATGCAGCATTTGTTTTACAGCGGAATGAGAAAACTACTCGTGTGAAAGGGGCCTAAAAGTTATTTAATAAAAAGGAAATTGAATTTTAATTTGTACGAAATGTGTATCCACATTACAAACTACAGCCTCCGGTTAATTCAATAAATGTTTCCATCGAATTTAAATTTATTTTATAAAAGGTAAAATTAATTGTAACGTATACACTGTACATATAATGCGTATCCAAATCACGAACTGCAAGCATTTATTGCTCAACAATTTGAATCAAGTATTTCATCACAAATATAAAGGGGATGAAAAAAACTTCAGTTATACTTTTGAATTTGTTATAATTTATTTAAAGTTATCACTTTTATTATTATTATTTATTACCTTTGCAGAGTGCGGAAGATTATATTTTAGACGGCATTTATTTTTTGATCTATTTATCATCTTGTTAATCGCTTAACTGAAAAAGTGTTTATAATTCATCATATCAAAAATAGTTTAATCAAATTGCCTGTAACGATTGGGACAGATTGATAAATGTCCAGGAACCATCTGGTAGAATTTTGGGAGCGATTCGGTCAAAGGTCAAGGTGAAGGTCATTTATGAATCACCAACTCAAAAAGTATTGAACCAAATTGAATGATATATAATGGTGGGACGATTGATCGTTATCCAGGAAGCATTTTATTAGATTTTTGGAGTGAACGGGTCAAAGGTTGAGATCAAGGTCATTTATAGGCGGTGACGAAAGTATACGCTCTTTCGAGTGCATGAAATCTAGTATTGAATAATATTACTATATCAAATTTTTTTTCGGAATAAAGATATTTCGGCCAAATGTCCTTCAGCCAAAGTAATATTCGGCTAAGTGTCCGTCAAACTTTTATTACACATTGATTTTTTCTTTTTCATATTTTGCCCATAGTGAATGAAATATCTATCTTTCTATATTTTTTGTCCCATTGATGATCGACAGTACCAACTGTAATTCAAAAATATCAAATGCATCCATGTTCTTGAATTGGTGTTCACCTGTATTTTTCTATTTTACAAGAAGATAATCATAATATTTCATTAGAGATGATCTCTTAAGGTGAATAATATTAAGGGAACCGTACATGTTTTTTGAAAATATTTTTATTAATGAAGCTACGGTTCTGAAAGTTACTAGCCTAATATAAAATTGAATTCTCTATCATTTTAGCTCGTGACATTTTTTCGATTAAACCCATAGAAAACGAATTATCGAATTTCGAACGCATTTTGATTTTTTTTTTCAACAACATACTTCTTTTTCAATTTTAAGCTACGGTTTTTTTTACATTCGATTATCCAAGATATTTTCTACAAATCGGTTTTCTTTGAATTTCGAATTGGTTTTCGAAAAAAATGGGAAAATATAAATAAATGGATTTTTTTTGAAATTCAAAATTCGGAAAACAAATTCGAAAATCAAAATTCAGAGAAAACCGTTTTGTAGAGAATTCCCTGGAAAATCGAATGCAAAAAAAAAACCAATGCAGTAGCTTCAAAATTGTAAAAGAAGTACGTTTCTGAATACCAAGAAGCCCCCTAGAAGCCTTTTTTGGCCCTAGAAGCTTTTTTGAGCTTAACTGGGGCCTCGAATACCTTAATAGATTTATATCTTCTCTTCAATATACTTATTTGTGTAATAATTTTATTGCATTGTTAAAAAAAATTATTTGTCCGTATGGAGAAGTGCTTTAAAAACACATTCAAAGTTGCCTCCCACCCTGGCGCCGGTCTGACACCTAACACCTTCCCCTATGAGATATCGAGTGCCACCGAGCAGAATAGCGAACAATACATCATACATGTGATTTGTGATATGAGTATAAGATACTTTACCAGATATGGCGAGATAATTAATTATTACAAATTATTAGTGGCTGATAGGGTGTGCACAAACCATCTAGCGCCATCCCAAATTATTCTCGCCGCGCTCCCTCCCTTTCTCTCTCCCCCAAGTGGGTTATAGTCGCACTAGAGCTCTGATATTTCACCCAAAAATCTAAAAGGGTACTAGGTAGCTATTTACGAAATAAAAAAGATGATAAAATTATGTGATTTTCCCAAGTACGGTTCCCTAATAGAATAGATATATTTTCGATCAATACATAGATATTATTTAAATAATAAAATAAATTTCATAAATTCATTTTTAAAAAGCACGCTACTATCCCTATGGCGATCATTTCTACATGGGGTACATGACTCCTATGTCATGGGCGAATGCAAGTGAAGTTTGCAAGTATGATGGTGGTCAACTTGCAGTCCTCGACACTGCTAAAAAGAATCAGGAGTTCTTGACCGCTCTGAAGGACATGTGTGAGTACTAAAAAGAAGATGGCATAAAGATGGTGCATGAAATCTTTGCCAAAAAAAAAAGTTAAACAATTTTGACTTACCAGTTTGAAAGTGATATCAATTCGCTAGGATTTTGCCTGGTTCACAATTCAGTGGACATACCTGTAGCTATACATATAATGAACAATAACTATTATATTTGTTAGAAGAAACTTATTGATTATATTAATTATATATGAGTACGTAGACTCGTACAGACTTTGCATTCGAAATTTCATGATGATATAAAAAAATCCCATGCTACTAAGACTGAAATTTCATTTCAGTGGACATGGCTTCTGTTTGGATTGGTTTAAAAAACTTCGATGAAGACCAAACATTCCGATGGATCTACAACAACGGTGGGGTTTATTTTAGCGGAATATATTCATTTTATTATGTAATATGTTGACACATATTTCAATTTTTCTTTCATTAACATTTAGGATCTGCGTTTGCGTCGAATATTCAGGCAACAGAAAGTTTTTCTGGTGAATCTTGCTTTCAATACAAAGACAGTTCCAATACCAAACTGAACAACTTCGCTTATTGTTACGCCGAGAAGAGTATAATCTGTCAGAGAGACTTCTGAAGAGTTTGGAAAGACCTAACGGATGGAGGCGAACAAAATCTAACTTATGCTAATATGATTTTTGATGGAATCAGCTTATTTAATTGTTTATAAAATAACTAATATGCATTACTTGGTTCATGTAAATAATAATTATTATAAGTATAATTATTAAAGAAAATTTATTCTGGAGCGAAATCTATCTAGTCAGAAATGGATCATCTTATATTGTTCTTTCTTGTTGTAATCCCATAACGCTCATATATCTGCGTGTAGTATTCACAATTATTATAATTATAGTAATAGCTTATAAGTTAGTATATAGAATATATTTATACCTAAAATTAATATTAAATTAACTATTGATTATTTACGATGATTTAATACATTTTCTAAATGTTAATGAGAAAATTCTGGAAATAATGTAGACAACGCCATCTAAAGAATGATGTTAACTAACGAAAACTCTGTTTTCTTTGAAAACATTGTGATTTAAATCGAACTATTTCATACGATTAACTAATTAATGTATATTATATTATGTTAAACTATTTCATAGGAAAATTATGCAGTGGGCGTACACTTCCTTCAAGGGATAGTCAGTACGATGCACTTTAATAGTGTCGCAAATTTTCCTTTGCTAAAATGATGGGAATAATTTTCTCATCATTTTAATAAACTTATAGCTAAGACACTAAAGTGCATCGGAATGATGCACTTTAGTGCATCCAAACTATAGTTTAATGCACTAAAGTGTTTCGCTTTAGAGACAAAGCCATAGGGTGAACTCAAAACACATGTGTGCATCAGAATTTCTCTGAGTGTATTCCGAGTTATAGAACCATTCTACTTTTTATGTCATGTAAGAGAAAATAATGATATACTTCGTTATTTTAATTTGTATATCCATACTGCCAGGAAGTATCATTGAATTGAAATAGAAGTTAAAATATATAGGTTTCCTATGATTGATCATACAGTTTATCAATTTCAAAATGTGTTGCAATTTGCTTAGTTATTTAAATATTTAATATCTATTAAAATATTATATATACTAAGAAGTTTCAGCATCAATTTGATAAGTAAATTATAATTAGCATCAAAAATTAGTTAATTGAAATGAATTTCGATACTGAAACTTCTTAGTATAGATAATATTTTAATAGATTCTAAATTTTTGCATTGAAATTCATTACGAGTGAAACAAATTACTATACATTTTGAAATTGATAAACTGTTTGGCAGAATATAAAACTTAAATAATTATATCTTATATATGTAATTCTTATCTACTCTTCTTATCTATTCCTATCTATTATATTATATGCATATATTTAATGATATAGAAACAGTAATTTAATTCTTGATATGCAGGTTGCGTAGAAAGTCCCCGATCATATAAAAATGTTAATTTAATGAGTTGTGATGGATGAAATAAAACAAAACTTATCACACAATATCTCAATAAACCCATTTAACAGTTCTACCAATTATTTTTCAATATGACCTCCATCGGCGGCGATTAATCTCTCGAGTCTACCTCAGAAGCTCTTTACTGCGGCACGGAACGTTTCTTCGGGAATTTTGGCCCATTGTCGCTCGAGGGACTTCTTCAGAGTTTCCGTACTATCATGAGATTAAGTGCACTCTTCCTTCTCCAAGATGGACCGCACACAAAAGTCCAGAGGGTTCAGGTCCAGCGATGAAGGAGGCCACAATTCTTTCCTCCAAAATGCAGGAAAGTGACACTCACACCAATCCTGAGTTTGTTCGTTGTTTGCGAGGGCGCACCGTCCTGTCGAAAGGTAAAAGGCCTGTCCTTGAAGTGCTTCTTCATCTCGACTTGTCCTGGAGTCAAAATATCCTCGATATACGATTTTGCGTTAACTTTAGCGCCTTCTTTGATGAAAATGAGAAGAGATCTCCAACTCTCAGAGATGGCAGCCCAAACCATCACAGAAGCAGGCTTTAGGCGACGGAAAACAGTCTTCACGGATTGAGGGATACTGTCAGCACTTTTTGCCAATATTCTGTCGTTCTGGGAGTTGAATTTGGCCTCCAGAGTGAACATTTTCTCATCCGAAAAGACGATCTCACAAGCTTGCGTGCCATCTTTCATTGCATTCATAAGAATCTTTATCTGTCCAGCCTATTATGTTTCTGCAAGTCCGTGAACTGTTGCATGTTGGTCATTTTGAAGGGGGAAAAATTGAGCTCTTCTTTGACGATGGTTCTCACACTTTTTTCGTCGATATCAATACTCTTAGCCATCTTTCTCATGCTTTGCTTGGGGTTCCTCCTTATCCGCTAACTAATGGCTTTGATTTTGGTTGGAGTGCGTGCAGTGCAAGGTCGTCCACACTATTAACTTTTTCATATTTTTATTACTTCTTTCGTTTTGATCGAAGATTGAATACATTTCTTAGTTAATTGGCGAGTTCCTTGTCTTCGGGTATTATTATTATGATGATTCTTTCAGATCAATAATTAATCAGGCATTTATAATACAATAACTAAATTAGTGGATAATAAAACACAAGTACAACACATTCTAATATAATAAATCAATTTTAATTACTCTTGATTACACTTGAATAAAGTAAGTTATGTATGTCTTTAAATAGAAAGTATTTTCTTATATCGGTGAAGTTCAAATATTATAAACTTATCTATCGGCACATATTAATTAAACATCTCAGTCAACTTTAGGGAATGATACCCAAGTGTTAGCTTTATCAATTGTTCGGAACCGAGATAGCAGATCACACAGAGTTATACACACTTCTTATACCGATCAGGACCTTTTTACGCGATCCTAGGCAGGAACTGATTGAACTGAATCTGAACAACTTTATGAATATCCCATCTCGTTTTATAAGATTGTCGAAGGCCATATGAACAAAGGAACAAAGGTGATTTGAATTCAAAGCTAATAATATAATTGAGTGTAATCGAACAATGTAATCGAATTCGTGATCTTACATGATACATGAGTTTAACCTAACATCAATTCTTTGATTTGTGATTTAATAGTAATCACATGATTATAAAGTTTATAAACCTTTAGATGATTGTAAGATTAAGTCTGAATAATAAGGTTATAGCTTTTCAGCGTATTAACAATTGACGATTGTTAATGCACACCTGGGTCGATCACCTGTTGTCTCCAGTTTCCTAACAGCATCCCTAACAGACGATTTCGGTGCTTTTAACAGCTTTAACAGTCTCTGGGGTTGTCTTCCCCGTGCAGCGTAGCTGAATAATAGCCTCACGTTGACTCTTTTTTGCAAAAGACAAGTAAATTTATCAAAATTTAGACCTGGAACATTAAAGTATATAATTATAGGAAGAGAATGAGATATAAATGGATAAATTTAGTAAAAAATAACATCTTAATTTGAAAAATAAAATTTGATCGGGGACTTTCTCCGTACCCTGCATACCTAAGTTACTGAAATTTATTTCATGTCGTAGTAGTTAAATTTTTTCATACTATCTTCAAAATTGTAGAATTAATGTGAAAATAAGGATTTTTAAAAAGCAGGGTTAATATTTCAAACATGATTTTATTATGAGTTGTGAGTAAAAAATATGTTTTACAAAAGATAACCTAAATTTATTCGATAGATACTTTGGTATGTTAGATTTTTTGGAAATCTTCCGTCACATAGGTACTATAGGTAAGTAACGATAGTCAACTGATTCCTGATTAAGGACCAATCGCCCGGCGTCCTAGAATATTTCAAGCAATTTGGTTGAATATTTTAAGTTATAAATGACCTTGAACTTTGACCTTATCACTAAATTGTTCCGGGATATTGACCAATCGTTCCATTGAATTTCAGACAATTTTGATGAATAATTTTGTTGTTATTGAGTAATAAATTACCTTGACCTTTGACCGACGTGTTCTCAAAATTTTACCAAATGGTTCCTGAACATTGACTTATCATCATGTCAAATTCCAAGCAATTTGACCGAAGACTTGTTTAGTTATGCAAATAACAAGAGGAAAAATAAATAAATACCGCCTAAAATATAACTGTCCGCTATCTGCGTTGGTAATCAAAAATTATTATACAGTATATTCATTTTTTAGGTGATCGAAAATGAAGAACCGCCGATAACTCGAAATGTACCCTAAAATGTTCTATTTTATTCATCTATAATGATTTTATCGAAGAAATGAACGAAAATAAATCATTCGTATATACGTATTAGATTAACTAATAAAATTCACAAGGAGTATATAATTTATTTAATATTATTGTGTTATAAATAATACCAATGGAAATGTAACTTGTTTGATATATATTCTTCATATTTCATTTTATTATACATTACTATTCACAAACTTTTATTGCTGATAATATGTTGTTCATTTTTGTGAACAAAGTTTGAATAATATGCCTGATTTATTAATATTATCTGTGCAAATAACCTAAGTTAAATCGTTATATTGATCAGAATTACTCTATAAATTACGAAAATTATAGCCTATATAAAAATATTGCAATATTTACAAATTATATAGCTTACTCTTTACCAAAAGTGTTCAGGTTGCACGCAACAGTAGTGGAACAGTTTAGATCACCAGTCGAAAAGTGCAGTCTATTCACAAGGTTCTATTCTATTCACAATGGGTGTATTTAAAGTAATTCTTATTCTACTTTGGATAGCTCTGACTTTTGGCCAAGAATTCCTCTATAGTTTTGAAAATATGAAACTACCGCAAACAGATTTTAACTCCAGCAGTACTTTGAAGAATTTATGTAAGTCTTTGATAAACTTCTTTGAAATGATGATTTGAACAGATTTTTCAAATACTGGATGCAATTATTTAACATTTTATATAATATCATTACTGGTAGAAATGGTTTATTTTATAGGTTCCTGCAAATACAAGTGTTTACTTTTGGGATGCAGATGTTTCCAGAGTGAGAAAACTGGCAATGGTGAGGAGAGACTTTGTCACTTCAGCTTTGCTGTTGAACACTACAAACTGCAACAAGCACCTGGTTCATTGGTTGTCTGTAAATCAGGTAAAAGATGCTAAAACTCAAAAGAAAATGTGTGAAAAGTAAGCGAAATCTCCCCGAACTCCGTCAAACGGACTGCTAACCTAACCTATATCTTTTATATTTATAACATATAGTAATTTATTGATAAAGAATTAAAGAAAATTAATAAAAATGAATTATGCTAGTTATATCTAGCTGGGGTTTTTTGTACCGGAGTTTTTTGCTTGGGGTTTTTGTCCGTAAAAGAATAGCAACTCTTAAGGTAAAGAATATTAATAGAATAGATATATTTTCGATCAGTACATAGATATTATTTAATTAATAAATAAAATTCATTAATTCATTTTTAAGAAGCACGCTACTATCCCTTTGGCGATCATTTCTACGTGGGGTACATGACTTCTATGTCATGGGCGAAAGCGAGTGAAGTTTGCAAGTATGATGGTGGTCAACTTGCCGTTCTCGACACTGCTAAAAAGAATCAGGAGTTCTTGACCGCTCTGAAGGACATGTGTGAGTACTAAAAAGAATATGGCATACAGATGGGTCATGAAATCTTTACAAAAAAAAAAACAGTTAAACAATTTTGATTCACCAGCTTGAAAGTGATGTTAATTCGCTAGGATTTTGCCTGGTTCACAATTCAGTGGACGTAACTATAGCTAATGAACTATAACATTCCTATTTTTAGAAGAAAATTATGTAGACAAAGAATACGTAGACTCGTACAGACTTTGCATGTCGAAATTTCGATAATGAACTAAAAAAATCCAATGCTACTAAGACTGAAATTTCATTTCAGTGAACATGGCTGAAGTTTGGATTGGTTTAAAAAACTCGGACGAAGACCCAACATTCCGATGGATCTACAACAACGGTGGGGTTTATTTTAGCGGAATATAGTCATTTTATAATGTAATATGTTGACACATATTTCAATTTTTCTTTCATTAACATTTAGGATCTGCGTTTGCGTCAAATATTCAGGCAACACAAATTTTCTATGGTGTATCTTGCTTTCAATACAAAGACAGAGCCCCTATCAAAATGAACAACATCCCGCCTTGTGACTCCGTGAGGAGATTCATCTGTCAGAGAAACTTCTGAATAGTCAGAAAAGACATAACGGATGGTGGTAATGAAATATAACATTTGCTTACATGATTTTAGAAGGAATAAGGAATATTAGTGATAATAAGGAATAAGGAATATTAGTGATAATAAGGAATAAGAAATATTAGTGATAATAAGAAATAAGGAATAATAGTGATAATAAGGAATAAGGAATAATAGTGATAATAAGGAATAAGAAATATTAGTGATAATAAGGAATAAGGAATATTAGTGATAATAAGGAATAAGGAATATTAGTGATAATAAGGAATAAGGAATATTAGTGATAATAAGGAATAAGGAATATTAGTGATAATAAGGAATAAGGAATATTAGTGATAATAAGGAATAAGGAATATTAGTGATAATAAGGAATAAGGAATATTAGTGATAATAAGGAATAAGGAATATTAGTGATAATAAGGAATAAGGAATATTAGTGATAATAAGGAATAAGGAATATTAGTGATAATAAGGAATAAGAAATATTAGTGATAATAAGAAATAAGGAATATTAGTGATAATAAGGAATAAGGAATATTAGTGATAATAAGGAATAAGGAATATTAGTGATAATAAGGAATAAGGAATAATAGTGATAATAAGGAATAAGAAATATTAGTGATAATAAGGAATAAGGAATATTAGTGATAATAAGGAATAAGAAATATTAGTGATAATAAGAAATAAGGAATATTAGTGATAATAAGGAATAAGGAATATTAGTGATAATAAGGAATAAGGAATATTAGTGATAATAAGGAATAAGGAATATTAGTGATAATAAGAACTGAGGAATATTAGTTATAAAAAGGAATTATATTACTATCATGACTTACTTGGTTCGTTTAAATAATAATTATTAAAGAAATGGTAATTATTCAAGAAAAATTATTTTGAAGCGCTATCTTGTGAGAAAAGGATCATGTTTTCACGGGTCATTAATTGTCGCCATCTTCTTGTATTACCATAAGCGTTAGGCAATTTACGTTCATATATACCTGCGTGTAGTATTCACAATTATAATTATAGTAATAGTTTATTAATTAGTAGAGTGTATCTTTATTTCAAATTAGATTAACTAGTGATTATTTACGATGATATAATAATATTTTTTAAATGTTAATGAAAATTCAAGGTCATCTATAAGGAAATAATGTAAACAACACAACATCAATTTCAAAATGTATTTTGAAATCGATTTGAAAAGTAAAGTATAACCAGCATCAAAAATTATTTAATTGGAATGAATATTACTGGTTTTTTGGGTATAACTTGATACTGTCAGTAATATTGGGATAGATATTCTTAGTTGCTTTAATCAGTATTATTCTTTTTGAACTATCCCCGTAGGTACTTTTCAACTATTTAAGTTCATATGAGATTCCTTATTGTGATTTACTTTGTTCTCTATAGTTACTACTGGCAAGGAAATAATGAAACGCAATTCAATACAACACTTATATTCACTATGAAATTGTTAGAGTTACAGAATGTTTGACAATTTAGTATGCACAGAGTAACGACAAACAGGGTACGGTCGAATCGTACTAATTACTGAACTCCCTATGAAGGGAACATACCTCTTTTATAAGGATACTTTCACCAAGTTCTTAGGTGCGGGGAATTTGGAAATCGGAAGAGAAATTCTGTCGAGGTTGTTTTTAACTAAAATCAAATATTACAAAAAATGTATTTACTAATTTTGAGCTCTTGTTGGAGTCTCACGTCTTTCTCATAACTGTCCAACGAACATAGTAAACTTAGTCAGTTTACGATCGTCTTTTCATTCTTTTCTAATTTCTAGCTAGTTTTTGTGGTCCTTTTGGAGTTGTTCTATTAGAGAATAAATATGCATGTGTGCTTAAAGGCAAAAACAGATATCTAATTTAGTCAAGGTTTCAACAGATGGCTAATCGTTTTACAGATATGAAGTAGGTACCTATGCAGTATAATCATGAAATACAATAATAATATTTAAGTATATGTTTAATTTAATTACTGTAACTCCTCAAAGTAAAATACAAATGAAATATCAAACTTTTCGTTTTTTCTAGACCAATATACCTTTAACAATGAATTCCGATACTGATTTTTAAGTATAGATAATATTTAATAAATTCTAAATTTTTGCATTGAAATCTTTACGAGTGAAACAAATTGTTATACATTTTGAAATTGATAAACTGTTTTACACATTATAAAACATAAATAATTATATCTTATATATTAAATTCTTATCTACTCCTCATATCTATTCCTATCTATTATATTATATGCATATATTTAATAATATATAAATACTTAAAACAACAGTAATTTAATTCTTGATATATACCTAAGTTACCTAAATTTATTGCATTTCATAGTAATTAATTTTTTTTTCGAACTATCTTCGAAATTGTAAAATTAATGAGAAAATAAAGATTGCAAAAAGCAGAGTTCAATTCTAAAAAGTGATTTCTAATATGAGTTGTAAATACAAAATATATTTTACTAGAGAGAACCTAAATTTATTTGCTAGATACCTTGGTATGTTAGATTTTCTGGGAATCTTTCGTTACTTAAGTATTAGGTAAGTAACAATAATCAACTGATTCTTGGATAAGGAACAATCGCCCGGCGTCCCACCAAATTTCAGGCAATTTGGTTGAATATTTTAAGTTATAAATGACCTTGACCTTTGACCTTAACACTAAATCGTTCGGAGATATTAACCAATCGTTCCACTAAATTTCAGAAAATTTTGATGAATAATTTTGTTATTATTGAGTAATAAATGACCTTGACCTTTGACCGGCTCGCTCTCAAATTTTTTCCAAATGGTTCCTGAACATTGACCAATCGTCCCACAAAATTCCAATCAATTTAACCGAAGACTTATTTAGTTATGCAAATAACAAGATGAAAAATAAATAAATACCGCCTAAAATATAACTGTCCGCTATCTGCGTTGGTAATTAAGAATTATTATACAGTATATTCATTTTTTAGGTGATCGAAAATGAAGAACCGCCGATAACTCAAAATGTACCCTAAAATGTTCTATTTTATTCATCTATAATGATTTTATCGAAGAAATGAACGGAAATAAATCATTCTTATATACAGTGTGTTTCAACATTTTTGAGATATTTCAGTGGCTTTTATTTATAGTTATTCTGACGAAAAAAAGGACGTACAATACACCAAGATGTTCAGGAAGAATGGATTTTTATTGATTATTAACAAGAAATATTTATTGTAGAAGGTGCTGGAAGGGTTGACAGATGTTTCGCCGACAGACATTTCGTCGACAAGACGTTTCGTCGACAGGACTTTTCGTCGACACGACGTTTCGTGGACAAATTTCCGTAAAGGGAATATTATCACACTCTAATGTTTCAAAAACATTTACTGCTTCCCCAAATTTAAAGAGCTTTATATTTTAAGGAATAACTGATATAATATAATAAATAATCTTTATTTATTTTCACTTTATTTATTTTCCCGTTTTCAATTAATATAATTCAAGAATCCAATCAAGTGTTTTTCGATGAATTATTCATATGTTTAATATACTATTGTCAATGGTTATAAAATTAAAATGAGTCTCTCGTTTTACAATAATATCATGGAACTAATCATAATTTTGTTTTCTGTTAAATACGATATCATAATGTCAGTTTGAAATATATTATTTACTTAGTGTTTTCAACAATAATATCATAAACAGGTTTTTCATCTTGAATTTCATTTCAAAATGTTAATATTTTTCATATGACTCTATGGACAACTGCCATATGACAATCTGCCATACATACAGTCTGCCATACAGAAAACTGCCATATGACAATCTGCCATACATACAGTCTGCCATACAGAAAACTGCCATATGACAATCTGCCATACATACAGTCTGCCATACAGAAAACTGCCATATGACAATCTGCCATACATACAGTCTGCCATACAGAAAACTGCCATATGACAATCTGCCATACATACAGTCTGCCATACAGAAAACTGCCATATGACAATCTGCCATATGACAATCTGCAATACAGAAAACTGCCATATGACAATCTGCCATACATACAGTCTGCCATACAGAAAACTACCATACATACAATCTGCCAGACAGAAAACTGCCATATGACAATCTGCCAAACAGAAAACTGCCATATGACAATCTGCCATACAGGGAATCTGCCATACATACAATCTGCCAGACAGAAAACTGCCATATGACAATCTGCCATACAAACAACTGCCATACAGAAAACTGCCATACGGACAACTACCATGCGGACAATTATAGTTGTATACAGGGTGTTTCATTTCAGATCAGACAAAATTTGATAATTTATACAGAGTGGCCAAAAAAAAAGGAAACACATTTTCAAATTGGTTTGTTCTACAAACTATTAAAGCAAGAATTTAAAAAAAAATCTTTTTCTGTATCTATTTTGATAATCTGTTAAAAGTTACGACAAAAATTAAACATCCTGCAGAGAATTAAAAAAAATAAAATAAAAAGGGCTTGTGCGAGTTTGAGATATAAGCAAAAAAATTCATAATAAGTATAATTCATATTAAACATTAAATTTTACTGTTTGTTGTGACAAATAAGAGAAAATAAAAGAAATAATTACCCTTTGAAAGGTGGTTTTTGAGATCAAATTGATATCTATATAAAATCATTTATCCGTTAATTTGTATCTCCTATTTGCAAGCCTCAAAATGCAGCTTTAAAAAGAACAGTTTTTGTTGTGACAAGGTCTTAAAACACTGGAACTTTAAAAAAGGTTCAACCTCATTTTGAACAACGCTTTCTGAAAAGATTTCCACCAACTACAAAACTATATTGACAAATTTTAATAGGTTCAAAACTGAAGAAACCACTATAAATTTGATCAAAATGCGATCATGTCCCAGGCGAAAAGAATAAACTCATTAATATTGTTCATGAACAGCTTATTGAGAATAAAATGAGAATCTAGAAATATCAATCAGAAGGTAGAGGTTAGACATCACTAAACATACATTTCATTGAATTGTTAAATTCGATTTTAAATGTCATCCTTTTGAGATGCATGTGAGGCTCAGACTCTTAGAACTGATTTAACGCACCGTCTAAATTTTGCAAAATTGTTTCTGCAAAGAAATGCACATTTTGTAGAAGAAATCGTTATAGTAGATGGAGATGTATTTCCATGAATGAAAAAGTCAATAATTAACCAACACGTTAATTGAATGAAAAATAATAGGATATAGTTTTTACTACTACCATACAGAAATAAATTATACCAATTTCTTGTGTTTTTCGTCCTCACGCTGAAGCCCTTTTTATTTCCAGTTTTTCAATTTGCTGCATTATGTTTAATTTTTATCGTAACTTCTAATAGATTATCAAAATAGATAAAGAAAAAGTAAACGAATGAAACTGTGTTCATAGAAAATTTCTACCTTTGATAGTTTGTAAAAGAACCTAACTTTAAAATGGGTTTCCTTTTTTTTGCGCCACCCTATCGCAAAAAATTTTGAGCCACCCTATTTAACCTTCACTTTTTAATGGCAAAAATATAATATACGTAAAAAATAAGAATCACTGAGTTATAGTAGTGATATATATGAATTTTATTTAATGTTTTCAAGATATTCAAGATGGAATTATTCAATGAATATGTTACAACAAAATACAAATTTCGGTGTTCTAGTTTCGTAAGATGTTGAGTACAAATCATTTATTTTCTGGAGTTGTTTTTACTTCTTGGGATAACTTCAAAAAAAATTCTCCAAATTGATAAATTATTTTCATTATATTATTATTTATATATATCAGATAATTTATAATTATGGTGTAAAAACTAGAATTATATTTACTATATGAATACGGACCATGTGAAATAGAAATCGTGTATGCTTAATATTTAATAGTATAATTTTACTTGAAATATTTTATCGGATTTCCAATTTCTTATATATGTTTGTTTAATGACTTATCATTACATAATTCATAAATCTAATACAGTTATTGCGCCACCCTATAGAAACACAAAACAAAACACTTTTGTTGAATAAAGATATTGATAGGCTTATATTGATAGGCCTATTTAGATATTGATAGGCTTATTTTAGGGTAATTTTTCATAATAACATTATAATAGGTACCGAGCATTATTGAACATTTTCTATTCATGAAAAAGTGTCTTTTTTTTGCATACTGTCAAATTTGGTCAGATCTGAAATGAAGCACCCTGTATATCCTAAAAAAAATGTTTGAAAATTGGGGAGTTTGTCAAAAACAAACATTTGATGTTTTAATGGGATAAAAAAAATTAATTAGATAGGGTAAGTTCTAAGTCATCGGACAGTTCCTCACTTCCGTTCATATAAAATGAAAGTATATAGGAATTACTATTAAAATAAAAGTCAAATAACTGATAACGTACCCCATTATGCAATATTTTATTCACCTAAAATGATTTTATTGAAGAAAAAGAAAGAAATCTTTCTTACATGTTAAATTTGACAAGAAATATGTAATTTAATATTATTGTAAATAAAATAATATCACTGAAAATATATCTTGTTTAATAAATATATATTCTTCATATAATATTTTATTATACATTACTATTCAAAAACTTTTATTGCTGATAATATGCTGTAAAATACTTTCAAACTTACTGTGATTTAAGCCCATTTTTCAAGCAATGATTTTATACTCAACATAGTTGGAATAAAATACCTAATTTATAATTCATTTCCAAATAAGTAACATGAGTTGA
The DNA here is from genome assembly GCA_947561585.1 of Caprella mutica. Taxonomy (NCBI): domain Eukaryota; kingdom Metazoa; phylum Arthropoda; class Malacostraca; order Amphipoda; family Caprellidae; genus Caprella; species Caprella mutica. The sequence goes on from CANNZV010000659.1 coordinate 161,586, forward strand.
ATCGTTATATTGACTAAAATTACATTACAAATCATGAACATTATAGCAAAATATTGCAATGTTTACAAATTATAGCCTTCACTTTGCCAAAATTTTTCAGGTTACACGCAACCTTAAGTGGAAGAGTATAGATCACCAGATCACCAGTCGAAATCTGCAGTCAGCTCACAAGGTTCTATTTCAATTCTATTTACAATGGGTGTACTTAAAGTAATTCTTCTTCTAATTTGGATAGCTCTGACTTTTGGCAAAGAGTTCCTCTACAGTTTTGAAAATAATAAACTACCACCAGACGCAATTAACTCCAGCAGTACTTTCAAGAATTTATGTGAGTCTTTGGTGAACTTCTTTGTAATAATGATTTAAACAAAGTTTTTGAAATACTGAAAGTCATTATTTAAGAATATACAAACCATGGTTACTGGTACGAACTTCGGTATATTTTCAGGTTCCTGCAAATACAAGTGTTTACTTTTGGGATGCAGATGTTTCCAGAGTGAGAAAACTGGCAATGGTGAAGAGAGACTTTGTCACTTCAGCTTTGATGTTGAACACTACAAACTGCAACATGCACCTGGTTCATTGGTTGTCTGTAAATCAGGTAAAAAGATGCTAAACCTGAACTGAAAATGTGTGAAAAGCAAGCGAAATTGTAGGTAGGTTATAGAGCCAGTACCGAATATAATTCCTAAAAATATGCAAATGTGTTTCGGTTAAGAAGATAATCATAATATTTCATCAGGGATGAGCTCTTTCGGTGAAAAATATTCACAGAACATATATTTTCGATCAATACATGGATAATATTTAAATTATAAATAAACTTTATATGTTCTTTATTAATAAGCACGCTACTATCCCTATGGCGATCATTTCTACATGGGGTACATGACTGCTACGTCTTGGGTGAATGCGAGTGAAGTTTGCAAGAATGATGGTGGTCAACTTGCCGTCCTCGATACTGCAAAAAAGAATCAGGAGTTCTTGACCGCTCTGAAGGACATGTGTGAGTACTAAAAAGAAGATGGCATAAATATGGCGTAAGGTTACTTAATAAAAAAACTGTTGAGCAATTTTGGGTTATCAGTTAAAGAGTGATGTCAATTCGCTAGGACTTTGTCTGGTTCACAACTCAGTAGACGTACCTATAGCTAATGTACAATAAGTATTATATTTGTTAGAAGAAAATTAAATAGCTATAGAGAACGTAGACTCGACCAGACTTTGCATCCGAAATTTTGATGATGAACTTTAAAAAACTCAATGTTACTAAGACTGAAATTTCATTTCAGTGGACATGGCTGCTGTTTGGATTGGTTTAAAAAACTCCGATGAAGACCAAACATTCCGATGGATCTACAACAACGGTGGGGTTTATTTTAGCAGAATATATTCTTTTTATAATTCAATCTGTGGACATATATTTTAATTCTTCATTCATTAACATTTAGGATCTGCGTTTGCGTCGAATATTCAGGCAACAGAGAATACCTCTGGTGAATCTTGCTTTCAATACAAACACAGAGCCCCCAACAGACTGAACAACTACGCTCATTGTGACTCCGGGAAAAGTATAATGTGTCAGAGAGACTTCTGAAGAGTTTGAAAAGACCTAACGGATGGAGGCAAATAAAATCTAACTTATGCTATTATGATTTTTGATGGAATCAGCATATTTAATTGTATAATATCACTAATATGCACTATTTGGTTAATCTAAATAATAAGTTTTAAAGAAATAATCATTATTTAAGAAAATTTATATTAAAGCGCCATTTTGTGAGAAATGGATCATGTTTTCACGGGCCATTGTCGCCATCTTGTTGTATTCCCATAACGCTCATATATCTGCGTGTAATATTCACAATTATAATTATGGAAATAGTTTTTAAGTTAGTAGAGTTTATATTTATCTCAAATTAGACTAACTAGTGATTATTTACGATGATATAAATTCAATGTCATCTATCTAGAAATAATGTAGCCAACGCCATCTAACGTATGATGTTAACTAATAAAAACCCTATTTTACTTGAAAAAATTGTGGTTTAAAATCGAAATATTTCATACGGTCAACTAATTAAATGTTAATCATATTATGTTAGATTATTTCATAGGAAAATTATGCAGTGGACGCACACTTCCTTCAAAGAAGTAGTGCACTCGAAAAAAGTCTGGCTTGTAATTATATGTAATGTTAAGTTATTGAAGTCCGAGTTATAGAACCGATCTACTTTTTATGTCGTATAAGAGAAAATAATGATAAAATTCGTCATTTGTGTATCCATAATGCCAGGAAGTATCATTGAATTAAAATAGAAGTTAAAATATATAGGTTTCCTATGATTGATCATACAGTTTATCAATTTCAAAATGTGTTGCAATTAGCTTAGTTATTTAAATATTTAGAATCCACTAAACTATTATCTATACTAAGAAGTTTCAGCATCGATTTGATAAGTAAATTATAATTAGCATCAAAAATTAGTTAATTGAAATGAATTTCGATACTGAAACTTCTTAGTATAGATAATATTTTAATAGATTTTAAATTTTTGCATTGAAATTCATTACGAGTGAAACAAATTGCTATACATTTTGAAATTGAAAAACTGTTTGGCACACTTTGAAACATAAATAAATGTATCTTATATATTTAATATCATTCTTATATCTATTATATTATATGCATATATTTAATGATATATATAAATACTTAAAACAACCGTAATTTAATTTTTGCTTCATACCTAAGTTACTGAAGTTTATTGCATTTCATAGTAATTCATTTTTTTTTTCAAACTTATTTCAAAATTGTGATATCTGCCTGCAATATCTGCGTTGGTATAATAAAAAAAGTATTTTATATTTACTTTTTGTGTGATCGATAATGAGGAACTGCCGATAGCTCAAAATGTACCGTAATATGTTATATTTTATTCATCTATAATGATTTTATTGAAGAAATGAAATAAAAAAGAAATCATTCTTATATAAGTATTAATCGATAGCATATAATTTATTTAATTTAATATTACAGTATTATAAATAAAACCACTGAAAATGTAATTTATTTGATAGATATGTATTTTTCTTATTTCATTTTATTATACATTACTATTCACAAGCTTTTATTGCTGATAATAAGCGAGAAAACGTTCAAACTTACTGTGATTTACGTTCATTTTGTGAACAAATCTTGAATAATATGCCTGATTTATTAATATTATCTGTGTAAATAACATTAGTTAAATCGTTATATTGATCAAAATTACCTTATAAATTACGAAAATTATAGCCTATATAAAAATATTCCAACATTTACAAATTATAGCTTACTCTTTACCAAAAGTTTTCAGGTTACACGCAACAGTAGTGGAACAGTTTAGATCACCAGTCGAAATCTGTATTCAACTCACAAGGTTCTATTTAATTTTTTTTAAATGGGTGTACAGAAAATTATTCTTATTCTTCTTCTTTGGATAAATCTAACTTTTGGCAAAGAGTTCCTTTACAGTTTTGAAAATATAAAACTACCACAAGACACTATTAGCTCCAGCAGTACTTTGAAGAATTTTTGTAAGTCTTTGGCAAACTTCTTCAAAACGATGATTTGTACTGATTTTTAAAATACTGAATGCAATTATTAAGAAATAATACCGTAATTACTAGTAGGAATTGTTTATTTCATAGGTTCCTGCCGATACAAGTGTTTACTTTTGGGATGCAGATGTTTCCAGAGTGAGAAAACTGGCAATGGTGAGGAGAGACTTTGTCACTTCAGCTTCGATGTTGAACACTACAAACTGCAACAAGCACCTGGTTCATTAGTTGTCTGTAAATCAGGTAAAAGATGCTAAAACTGAAAAGAAAATGTGTGAAAGGTAAGAGAAATTCTATGTAGGTTACGGACTTACGGTACGACTGTAAGCCCGAAAAATATGCAAATGCTTTTAGGTTCTTGAATTGGTGTTCACCTACATTTTTCTATTTGATGAACTCTTAAGGGGACCGTTCCCGGGAAAAATGGCAAAATTAAAGAATTTTTTTTATTGTGTAAATAGTTGCTTTTTAACCTTCTAATAGTGAGTGCAAAATATCAGAGCTCTCATGTTACTCTAACCCCCTGGGGAGAGGGAGAAAGGGAAAAGGGGACCGGGGGGTAGGGAGTCAATATGTACTCTAAAAACCAACTCTCAGCCAATTATAATTCGTAATAATTAATTATCTCGCTATATCTGGTATCTAACGTGCCACTAATCAGATACACACTAAGGTATGCCCCTCAATTACCCGCAAACCTTCACAGGAGTCGTATGCAGCGTGTCAGATTATCAAACTTTGAATGGGATTTTCCATTAGTTCAAAGATCTAAAAATCTTGTAATTCAAAAGCCTAAGGCGTTTACAATTTTGAAGCTACGGCATTGCAACTTTTTGCATTCGATTCTCCTCGGAATTTTCTACAAACTCTGGAAGAGTTTTGTTTAATTTTAAAATTATTTTTCAAAATATTGAATTTTGAAATTTATATTTTTTTCAATTTTTTTTTCACTAAAAATTTCAATTATTCGAAAACCAATTAGAAAAATAAAAAAAAGCTTCCACAGTTTGTAAAGAATCTTGTGGAGAATCGAATGCAAAACATCATAATGTTATAGCTACAAAATTGTATTATCCATTTATTAATTTACACACTGTTCGAAATTTGTTCGAAATTCGAATAACTCGTTTTCTATGGGTCGAATCGAAAAAATGTCACGACACAAAAACATCTTAGAATTCATTTCATATTTGTGTACTAAGTTTCACAACCGTAGCTTCAATAATAAAAAACTTTTCAAAATCTAGGAACGGTGCCCTTCAGAGAATATTCATGGAATACATATATTTTCGATCAATACATAGATAATGAATAAATTTCATAAATTCATTTTAAAAAAGAACGCTACTTTCCGATTGGCGATCATTTCTACTTGGGGTACACGACTCTTTTGTCCTGGGATGATGCAAGTGAAGTTTGCAAGTATGATGGTGGTCAACTTGCAGTCCTTGACACCGATAAAAAGAACCAGGAGTTCTTGATCGCTCTGAAAGATATGTGTGAGTATTTAAATGGAGTTTGCAGTAAGAATACTTTTAAAAACTGCTTAGCAATTTGAACTTATCAGTTTAGGAGTGCTGCCACTTCGATATGACTTTGACTGGTTCACAACTCAGTGAATATACCTAACTAGTGTTCTATAACGTTGATATTTGATACAAGAAAATCGTATAGGGAGTTTGCCTTTCTAAATTTTGACGGTGGGCAAAACAATCTCCTGTCACTAAGACTGAAATTTCCTTTCAGTGAACATGGCTGCTGTGTGGGTCGGTTTGAAAAACTCGAACGAAGATCAAATAATTCGATGGATCTACAGCAATGGTGGGATTAAGATATACATTTTAAGATATACATTTTATAATTTAATCTTTGTGTATTTATTTTAATTCTCCTTTCTTTAACATTTAGGGTCTGCGTTTGAGTCGAATATTCAGGCAACAAGATTTTCAGTAGGTATTTCCTGCTTTCAATACAATATTATCAACACACAAAACAAACTGAACAACTACCATTCTTGTGAGGCCAAGAAGAGCTTCATCTGTCAGAGGGAATTCTGAATGGTCATCAGAAAATACATAACGGATTCCATCTAATATGTTTTCAGATGGAATCTGCATAACTAATTATGTAATATGCAATAATTTGTTCATCTTAATAATGATTATTAAATAAATTTAATTTGAAATAAGCGCCATCAAGTGAGAAATAGATCACGTTAGACAATTAACGTTCATCTATCTGCGTGTAATATTCATAATTATATTTCTAGAAATATTTTTTTAGTTAGTAGAGTGTATATACCTGGTGCTCAATAAAAACCTGACACATTTCAAAGTTTAATAACTTAAAAACTAAGCAACATAATTACATATAATAAACAGTAAAATGAAGAGAATAACTGGGAGTTTTATTTATATTACCATCTAACAAATGTCAAACTAAATTCTATACTCCATGTGGTCTTCATTCAGTAATCTGGCGTTTGATATTGACAACGACACTTTCACATGTTGCTCTTAGAAAGTTGCGAACGAAGTCCTCAATTTACCTCAGATTTTCTGGTTCACATTTTGGGACATTGGTGAACACTTTTCTTTACAATATCCTCAGAGAAAAAAAATCTAGAGGACTGTGGTCTGGAGAACGTGGAGACTATGGGAGGTCACTTCTCTTTGATATGATCCTTTCATTAAACATCTCTTCAAACTTCCTCATAGTCTCATTCGCCGTGTGAGGTGTTATACCGTATAAAGAGTCAACTTAATGTCTTTTTTAAGTAATGTTAACATCGATGATGGTTTCATTAATAAAGCCCCATTTCTCTTCTGTAACTTTTATTAGGGTCTTCAAAAATTGACGCTTCAGAGCGCTCAGCGCACTGATACTGGTCTCCCAGAGGCTCCATTATTGTGATTGAAAATAAATAGATTTGAACAAGGTTTTTAATTGTGTTTTTTTATGGTGCATAAAGCACATTGAAGTGAAAACTGAATTTTCGCTGCGTTAATACGAGAGAACTTGCAAGATAATAAAACTCGACTAATTAGCTCATTTCCTGTGGTGAATAAGGCATGCCTTCAGGTTTTGGCTTACTTGACATGGTTAAAATTTGGCTAATATATAGAGTATATGGTAAATCTGGTATGCTCAAAGTAAACTCCCAAGCCTTAGGTTTATTTTCCAGTTTAGTTTATTTGAAAATATTGATTAGCTTAAAAGTTATCAAACTTTGAAATGTGTCAGGTTTTTATTGAGCACCCGGTATATCTCAATATGATTAACCCCAATTCACTTTTCAAGTTACCATTGGGTTTTAAACAAATGTACTTATCGTAAAACCCGCAATTTGACTATTTATTATTACTAGTGACTATTTACGACGTTATAATGATATTTTGTTAATATTAATGAGAATTCAAGGTCATCTATCTTGAAATAATGTAAACAACACCATCTAAAGGATGATGTTACTGAAATTAATTGCATTTCATAGTAGTTAAATTATTCAAAATTACGTGAAATATTGTAAAATTAATGTCAAAAAATAAAGACTTTTAAAAAGCTGTGATGTCATGAAATAGTCATTAGGTCATTTAGTACGTTGCTATAAAAGCGTTAACAAACCGTTAACAAATTACTAGTTCTCGGGGAAAAGCAATCAAGACCGTATCTATTTATCACAGTTCCCGCTGTTTGCTTTTTCAGTTTAGACAACAACTATAAGCCCTGTAAAGTACACTTGATATAACTTGTATAATTGTGATCATGAAGAAATAGAAATACATTGCTTTTGAACTAACCCATTGACTTTGAATTAGTATTTACCCACACCATCTGCAAGCTAAAGTGCTAAAATCCCTGAAGCCGGAGAATTGGAGGAAAAAGGCTATACAGTTTGAGCTAATTAGAGTGTAAACTAATTAACTTGCATTGTTACAGCCACAGTAACAAACTGGGCCCATCACCATTACACACGCATTACCCTGCGTCAGGAATTTTCCGTCCTTCAGGTACGTTTTGCATGCAGCGATTGTTGCGATCATCGTTCAGCAATCATCGCCCAGTGACTATTGCTGAGCACCAGTTCAATGCTATTCCTTTGGGGCCGTTTTGCAATGAGCGATTATCGCAGAGCTCTAATTCAATGTATTCCTATTTCCAGGCGATCATTGCTGAGCGATGATCACAACAATCGCTGCATGCAAAACCTTTCGCCATGCATTCAAGAGACGGTCGTGTGCCCACATACCTGAGATCGATAATGCTATTTTAGGGTCATGCCTTTAGAGTTTAATTTTCATGAGTGGTTTTAATATAAGCTGTAAGTACAAAATATATTTTGCAAAAGAAAATATAAATTCACGTGTTAGATACTTTGGTATATTAGATTTTCTGGAAATTTTCCTTCACATAGCTACGTAACTATTATAATGTTACAATATATCTACTATTTTCATTTAAGCCAAAAATTATTATTTTGGCGTAAGTTGAGCAAATTAATAAAAGGGGATCGATACAATTATTGAACTAGGTATGGCCTATCTAAATTCCTTAATCTATAGGTACTTATCTAAGGGCCCCGCACACGAGCGTTATTTGACGTGCGGCGATTGACGTATGACCCTAAAATAGCATTAACTCTCGTGAAGGTTGGCACAGGAGAGTTTCTTGAACGCACAGCAAAAGACGGACAATTCTGGACGCAGGGTAATGCGTTCCCATGACGGATGGTGACTGCCGCATAACCAGTCAATTCTATATAATCAACGTGTGGGTGCGCACACGGACAGTTTGTTGCCGCATCCTCCAATCATAATTGTAAGTAAATAGTAGAGATTGAAACAATTTTTGGAACATAAAAGACATTTTTGTCCTTACTTTTTAACAATCCTTGAGTTATAACAAAGAAATAATATAACGAGAAAACAGAGTTAATTCAGGTATTTCTTTATCGATCAAGCCCTTATGAAGTTTATATAAACTCATTGAATAAATATGCACCAGTACGTATTGGTAACCTATGTAGTATGTACGTACCAATAACAATTACTTTAAAATTTTCATCCGTTTAGGTACAGTGTTACTAATTGGATAGCCTAAAGTGTGACTATTTAGATAGCCTACAGTGTGACTAGTTAGGTATAGTGTAACTAGTTAGATAGCCTACAGTGTGCCTAGTTAGTTTTCGTGTGACTGGTATATCCTGCATGTCACTCCCTATGCATTTGGGTTAATTTTCCGTTGCGTCAAAAAGACGCTCGTGTGCGCTGGCCATTCGTCTGCGTTCATTTCACGTTTCGTCGAAGAGACGCTCGTGTGCTGGGGCCCTTACTAGGCAACCTACCTTAGGGTACAAGTCAAGGTTTCTCCAATTTATTTTACTCCTGACATACTGCTGCGACAAAGTGATTACTTTAAATGTTATATGATTATGAATTCTAAATAATACAATAAATAAAAAATTAAAATTATTTATTTATTTATTTAAACATGAAGATCCCTCACAGTGTATTTAAAAGAGCTATAATTTCTCTGTTACACTGACTTAATGACAAACAGTAACAAATTATACATGAAAAACATTAAGACCCGATCAGCTAAATACATTTAGGGAAACCTATTTAAAAAAAGAAAAATGCTACACAAGTTGGACGTACCTATAAAAGTTTCAAAAAGATATACAGGGAAAATTCGAACAACGCCCAGTGGTTCTAGGTAAATTCCTCCGCGGAAAATTCTACCACGGAAAGTTCCACCACGGAAAATTTCACCACTGCTTAATACTGGATTTCATTTACAGAAGGTATAAAATTTAATAAAAACTGATTTAAAGAAAAATGTATTTTTGGTGGTAACCGAACAACATTTCATTAGTTAAAAAGTTAAGAGGTTATAAGAATATGTTATGTTAACTCATGACCTACGTGATAACCTAATTCGAACATGCAAAATAACAAACATATCAACCGATCTTTCAAATATGAATCAATTATGACTATATTAAAATTTAAATATTTTTATTCAACTATGGATTTCCGCTCTAGAATCTAGATAGTAGAATCTAGATAGTTCTAGAATCTAGATAGTTCTAGAATACTTGTGAAATTAAAGTTAAATAAGTATTTAATTAATTTAGTATGAGTTTAACATTTGCTTCGAAACCAAAAGCCATATCACTGACGTGAAAAGAAAATTAAATATAAGAGACTCGATTAAGCAGTCAGATAGGAAAGTGGCTCCATGAACAAAGTCATCTACCACGTACGTCAGTGACAAAGCTGATGGATGCAGAATAGATACTCCGTGAATGCCGTTACTTACCAAGTAAGTAATGCGACGAAAAGGGACACAATTAAGCAACGGTGGCTGCATTCACGGATGAACGAGGAGAATAAATAAGTGATAGTAAATGAAGCCTATGGGCCTAACTAACACCAAATTATAATATCTCGTTTAAAATAAAAATTATTTTACTTCTTATTTGTATTTAAAATCTTTGTTATTAAAAGATCCAGCTATCAATGACGAATGTTTGTGATAAATATATTCAAATAGGCAAACCGACGTTTATGACGAAATATAAAAGATTTCAGTCTACAAAAGCAAAAACAAATAGTCATATTAAATATGGAGGAGGTTGTTATTAAAATACTGTATGGGAAGACAAAGTAAATGATAGATAAGTACATATACAAACCAAAGGGTAAGGATAAATTAAGTATCAAAATAATAATGTAAAATACTAGAATTGAAAATAATCTGCAAGTTTTGTTTCGTTGTATATACGGCATACGTATTTATACTTCCTTTCTATTCGATCTATTTTCCTTTCGATCAATTGTTGTATAATCAATTTTCCTTCCGATCAATTTTCCGTTTGACCAATTTTCCATTCGATCAATTATCCGTTCGATCAATTTTCCATTCGATCAATAATTGCTTTCGATTAATTTTCCTAGACCCAAGAATTTCAATTCGAAACTAATGGTACAGTTTTCAAAATACTTTGGCCGATGAAATGGCATGTACAGCAAATAAAAACTTTACCCCTACTAATAATAGTATGAACTGTAAATTTCATATTGACGTTTCAATAGTTTTTAAGTCGGTAAAATAATATGAGAAATGGTATCTGTCTCAGGTCTATGATATATCCTGGTTCTCAGAGTAGAATTTTGCTTACTTTGTCAATTGCGACTGGTCAAAACTTTTTTAATTTTTACAAAATAGCATACCTTTTATATTATAAGTTACTAAATATCATAATACTGTAAAATAATCTTGTGTCGAACTACCATGAAGAATATTAGATTTAAACTATAAAACCACGTCCACACTATTTGGTATTCCATGTCGCATGCTATAATTTTTTTGATATATTGTATGACTGAAAACTACCAATGTTAAACAGGTGAATAAAACTTTGAGTTAATTCTTTATGTGAATATTAGTACATGATATTACAGGTGAAAATAAAATGCACAACAATAGGTTTAATAAAGAAATCATTGCTAGATCATATCATAATATAATAAACATAAGCATTGTGTTTCAACGTTATATCAGAATATGGTTAAATCTGATGCTGGTGTTTGATTACGAAACTCTTTAAGATTTTTCTTATATCACATCATTAATATTGCCGCAAACAAATAAAAGCCCTCAACGTATCACATGGGGCGTAATTATTCAATCTATATTTTACATTAAACATTTTGTTCAACTGGTAACATCGATTGGTGTTGTGATCCTTTTGCTCTCAAAATCTAATAAACTGGTTTTTGGATAATGGATCAATCGTTCCACCAATTTCAAGGCAATTTGGTTGGATGGATACTGTTAGAGTTTTGCGAATAACGAGATTACAAATATATAAATGCCCACCAAAACATTACCTTTTGCAATTTTTGAAGGTTACTAATACTAGCTCATTTTAAATAATTATTTTATTATATTTCTTAGAAACTACTCCATTCTAAAAATTGAATCAGAAGATGCGGCTACTACATCTTTCAGCGCTTTTTCTGTGGTTAGGTTTGACTCAGTGCGAAAGATTCACCTACAGTTACGAGAACACCAAACTACCGCAAGAACACATCAATTATTCTAGCTTCACCCTCCAAGAATTCTGTGAGTAAGGCACCGACCTAATGCCAAAACCTGGTTCTAGGAAAATTCGGTTTCAGAAAATTCGGTTTCGGAATTATAAATGGCCTATTAACAAACATGAAAATTATTTAGTTTTTTGTATCCGCTAGTTTGTTGTACTGCTCATTTCATGCTTGTTTAATACCATGGCAGATAGGTTCAGGGGTCGGCACGCTCCCCTATACATCTAATTCATAAATTATATTCTTTCCTCAAACCGAAAATTCCAAGACCAAATTTTCTGCTCAAGTAACATATAATGACATAAACAGTGTTGAAGCTTTTTGTATTTGTTTTGAAATACTGTAGCTGGATGCAACAATAATTTAGAAACATGATATATGTAAATTTGCACTGTTTAGATAAGACTTAACCAATTCATTATGATCATCTTATTAACTAGTAGTAAACTAAATCAACTTCTCAATTTTTTACTGTCAGGTTCCTGCAGTTACAAGTGTTTACTTTTGGGATGCAGATGTTTCCAGAGTGAGAAAACTGGCAATGGTGAGGAGAGACTTTGTCACTTCAGCTTTGATGTTGAACACTACAAACTTGAACAAGCACCTGGTTCATTAGTTGTCTGTAAATCAGGTGAATGGATATTCTTCCAACGATGAACGTAATCTTTACATTCGATAGGAAAAGTTTTAGATGCTATTTAATATGAATTAAAACGAAAATAGGATTTATACATCCTAGCATTCTATTTTTAGTTTTCCTCTATCTCTAGATTACAAACTTGTTGGAAGTAATTTCAACAAGCCGTACACCAGACCTGACGAAAAATTACCCTGGGATGAAGCTGATGAAGTTTGCAGAGAAGATGGTGGACAACTTCCTGTCTTGAACAACGAGGAGAAGATGGCAGAATTCTGGAAAGTGGTCAACCTAGCATGTCTGTTTATTTTTACTTTTTTAAATTTTTATAAAAGTCTATGTGTAACAAATAAAACTCAATATAATTACTTCAATTTAAAAAAGTATCATATTTCAGCCAATTTTGACATGAACACGTTTTGGCTTGGTTTGCGAAACACTGAGGCAGATCCACAGATGAAATGGATCTTTCAAAACGGTCAGACTTAATAACTATGTCATTTATTTCACTTAATGACAATTCTTAATGAATAGCCACACACAATGAAAAATTATCACCTATTCATTTATGCTGTCTAAATCTTACAGGATCTACAGTTAATGTGCAAGACTCCATACTTGCACAAAGGGACGTTAACACCAATCGGTGTTTCCAGTTGAACAAAAAGTTTGCTGTAGAATATAGATTGAATAATTATGCAACATGTGATACGCCGCGGGCTTTTATTTGTCAGCGGCAATATTAATGATGTGATACAACAAAAATCTCAAGAGTTTCGTAATCAAATACCAGCATCCGATTTAACCATATTCTGATATAACGTTGAAGCACAATGTTTCTGTTTATTATACATTTTATGATTTGATCTAGCGATAAGCTCTTTATTAAACCTATTGTTGTGCATTCCATTTTCACCTGTTATACTGTGTACTTATATTGAAATATAAAGAAATAATTCAATATTTTATTCTCCTGTTTAACATTGGTAGTCTTCAATATATCAAAAAAGTTTGAGCATGCGATATGGAAAACCCAATAATTTCTCATATCGTTTTACCGACTTAACAAACTATAGAAATGTAAATATGAAATATACAATATACAATATATACTATTATTTGTAGGGGTGAAGTTTTTATTTGATGAAAACTGTATCATTAGTTTCGAATTGAAAATCTTGGAGAGTAAATTAATAAAATGTCCGTAAATTCAACCTGATCATAATTATTCTCATTCTTGTAAATATAAATGGTAAATAAAAATAAACAGATAAGGACCATTGATAGAAAAATAGAGTCTTTATCTATAATGTAAAATCGAAAATAATGTTATCTGAATGATTGAGGATTTTTTGGAGAACATTTTACCAATTTCTGTAGTCTGGATAAAAAACTACTTTTCAACTTTAGCTGAATTCAATAAAGTAACTTTATGTCCCTAACTCAAGTAGTGAATATAGCTATTATGCAATCCGTGAGCGGACAGAATGCTCACAGACAAAATGCATACGGACAACATGCCTACGGACAAAGTGCCTACGGTCAAAATGCCTACGGAAAAAATGCCTAACGGATAAAATGCCTACGGAAAAAATGCCTAACGGATAAAATGCCTAACGGACAAAATGGCTGATGGACAAAATGCCTAATAGACAAAAAGCCTAAAATGCATTGTAAACTTATTTCCAATAACGCATTACTGGATAATGATTTATAATTTCTATAATGTGTGACCAAGTGAAAACAAAGAGTTTTGTCCCTGTGAGAACATCTGAAGGCACAGACAATGTGCAAAAATCTCTTTTACAAGTTCTACTGAAAATTTGTGCTTAGTGTAAGCACTGTCTTATTTAGTTGTGTTTATGATTTATCAGTAAAGTGTTTGTTCTACAAATCATTTGATTATTATATTCTTCCTCTATTTAGACTTTTTTCATTAGATATCTATAATTATCTCATTCTATTTTTATTTTAAAATTATGTTTATTTTATTATATAGGTATAACCTTTTTTTTTTTTTTTTAAATAATATCTATTTTATTTGATAGCTATAATCAATTAATCTTCTTCAATCTATTTGATGTCTATTTTCACTTTTTAAAATCTAAAGAAAATTAAGTAATTTCAATGTTATACAATTAACATACCATGGTTATAAAAAAAACACTGATATTTGTATTATTCCACTACCTTAGTATTAAAAATTCCGTTAGGAAAAATACTACAGTATCTTATAGAAGTTAGAACTATATTTATAAATTATTAGGGTTGAACATTATTTGAAGCTTATAATGATAAGGTTAATTGCCATATAATGTACATATTCCGTGTAATATATTCCGTTCTAAAATGCAGAAATTTTTATAGACAGCAGAATTATGCATACAGTATATTGTTCTAATTAGACAAATTTATTTTTGTTTGATTTATTATTATTTGATGATTTTTTTTTGTAAATTTTGTTCCAAGAACTGTTAATCTATACACTTTCTTCAAACTGAGGTGGTATCAATTGATAGGTATTTTAGAGTTACAATGTAATAATAATATGATGAACATTACATGATCACGTGAAATAGGATTAACTATTAATCTTAATAATTAGTTTAAAAACATATATCATCACATATGATCGTAAGATCAGTTTTGTATAACTGTAATAAAACAATGTAAAATTAATCAAACTCTATGACACCAAATTCATCAAACAAAGTAATTAGTTAAACTAGTGTGACTAAGTTGATTTGCAATGGTTACTAGATAAAAATACTCATTCAGCTTTTAGTTAAGTGTATTTTTTAATATTCTCGCATGTGGTCAAATTCACCAAACTTTAAGCAGTATCATCTAACCTATATAGCAAATTTAAGCAAATAGAACAAATTCAGCTAACAGAGTTTAGGTCACCCATGGCTTACTTAATTATAATTAACTAAGCCATTGGTCACCACATTTAGATATTTAAAAATACCTACTAATATAAATCTCGTATGAAGTTTTATCTCTATGAAAATTTTCTGGTTTTTGTTTTGTGGACATCCATGGCTTACTTAGTATACATGGCCGGCTGGCTTACTCAATTTATATAGTAAGTAAGACATGTGACATCCTATGATACTATGTAGCAAGTGATTTATTTTTATTCACATTTATTTAAACTGATTCCACCTCTCCAAAAATAAATAAATTTCAAAAGTGTAAAACTCGCTCACCGAATCTCTTATAAAATCTTAACGAATGCTGAGCTTTTCGATTTTTTTATATAAAGATCTTCTTTTAAGGGGACCGTACTTGGGAAAATCTCATAATTTTATCATTTTCTTTTATTTCGTAAATAGCGACCTAGTACCCTTCCAGATGTTTGAGTGAAATATCAGAACTCTAGCGTCACTATAACCCAATGGGGGAGAGAGAAAGGGAAGGGGGCGAGTCGCAGTAGTTGCTTTATACACTTCCTATCAGCCACTAATAATTCGTAATAATTAACTATCTCGCCATTTCTGGTATAGTTCTTGCTACTGGGACCATACACAAAAGCGATTGGCTGATATACCGATCAGTCGCACTCGATATCTCATACTGGAAGATGTTGGGTGTCACAGCGCAGCAAGGTACACAGCAACTTTGAATGCGTTTTTATGGCACTTCTCAAAACCGACAAATATTGGTATTCAAAAGCCTTTACAATTTTGAAGCTACGACATTGGGGTATTTTGCATTCGATTTTTCTGGAAATTCTATAGAGCTGTCTATCCTTCTTTTTCGAATTATTTTTAGAAATATTGAATTTTGAAAAAAAAATCATTTTTTTTTTCACGAAAAACTCAATATTACGAAAACCTATTCGAAAAAAAAGGATTGACATATCTAGAGAATTCGATGGAAAATCGAATGCAAAAAGCCTCAATGCCGTAGCTTTAAAATTGTAGGAGTCTTAGGCTTTTTTGGAAAAGGGTTGAAATACCATCGAAATTCAAATAACTCGTTTTCTATGGGTCTAATCGAAATTTTAATTAAATTCAATTTAATATTAGAGTACTGAGTTTCAGAACCGTAGCTTCATTGATAAAAATATTTTCAAAAACCAAGTACGGTCCCCTTAAAATTTACACATTCATTGCCAAACATTGGCAAGCGCAAAAGAATAATGATCAACTTAAAATAAATATAAAAAGTAATGGAAAGAAACAAATGTCACTCATTGTCGCCGCACAGTGAGCTGGTAGTAAAGTTTAATAGAAATTAACACTTGTAATATAAATTAAACAGAGTAAAAATGCTTCGCTACTTTTTGCCTTTCTCGTGCGTCATGAGACTCTCTCTGGTGTGTTGCAAAACCCTTTGACGAACAAGTAAAGACACGGACAATGTGCATAAATTTCTTTTCATTTTCCAATAATATGATTTGTAGGAAGGAACTGTGGCTCAAACGAAAAAGTTTCCTAAAAGAAAATATCCATCTCTGAATTCAGAAAAGTACAACTAGTTCATAATCCGTGTGCGGATATTTTCTTGAACATTGGACTTAACAATGGAAAGACACACGGGCATATAAATAGTAACACCGCTGGTATGTTCACACAACTTAAATTCTTTAGAAAAAATGATGACTTCTTTTATATAGCTATAACATTATGGTTAGTTCCCTGAATTGTTAAACTTTATAACCACTCACTCAAATGCACACTCTTATTCTACTAGGATCACCTCAATTATAACGTTGCCTTATTTTAGCAGATTCAAATCACAAAATATTGTCAAAAAATTGAAACATATTTCTAAAATCTGTAAATTCAAAAAGTCTTATGAAGTCCAAGAACTTACTTTATGTATAAATTGTATATGTAATTATGTTTAGGTAAATATCTTACATAGGACGATCTTCGAACGGACACCTCATGCAAAGCACAAAAATTGTCTGCAACACGCTACAACGAACTCTTTAAATTATATGGTTTATCAAATATTTTATTCGTCTACCAAGAATCTAGTCAAACATTGATAATATTCAGAAGAATTAAAATTTACAATCAACACTTAATATACTGATTTTTTAATGTTTCATTATTTCGATTTTGTTACCCGGTTTTCCGCCACATTTTCTTTGATTATAAAAATTCAATAGAAATTTGAAAAAGGTGTAACTATTCTATACTATATAATAATATACTTTATTTATTCATACCGAACCCCTCAAAAAAATCAGGAAATGAAATAATATATTTTTATATTGTTTTCAGTTTAATAAAAGATTATTAATTATGCTATGTGTATTAGTTTGCATGTAAGTGCATGATATCTATGTAAGTTAAGTTAAGAAATAACACCTTTTCTATCATATTTTATAGTACTTTAAGTGATAGTTATACCTAAATTTTTATATCGTACATTTATATGAGGAAGTTATAAAAATATTATAAGATTTTCATTAAAATTTTCCTTTAATAATAATACGAGATTACTTACCTTCATTAGGGATTCTTTGAAAAGCTGTTAAAGAAAACTTACAAAGTTTAAATATCCATTTAAACTTATAATGTAACGTTGCAACGAACGCTGATCGGTATAGCGGACACTTTTCAGGTACATATACTGGTCGTTGTACAAGCCTACCTGTAGGTACATCTTTTTAAAAAAATTATAGGTACGTTCAATGTCCATTATGTGTAGAATTTTTCCTTTTTAAATAGGTTGCCCTAAAAGCATTTAGCTAATCGGGTCTTAATGTTCCTCATGTATAATTCCAGACTTGATATTATTTACATAAATAGGAATAATAATTGATAGTTATTCTATAAAGAGACTTTGTAGGTAACCATAGGTTGTTCTGTGCTTACCTCATTAACAAATATCTACATACCTAGAACCTACCTAAAAAATAATTATTACTTTGTATTAGGTAGTATGTAGGACAGGTACATACTTATTATAGAATGGAAAAAAATTCCTATGTATGATTGCATTGCTAAAAATTCCATCTGATTAGTGTAACAAATGTTTTGAAATGCAGCTGTAAAAGAATATGATGTGGTTATCTGCTTGCTGGTCGTAAACTTTACATGGCTGATGGAGGCAACTGCGGAGAACACACAGTGAAGGATATGCTAAATTGAATGCTTGTGACAGTTGTGTTAAACAATTCTGACTGTCACCAGCATTCTTCACTTTATCCTTCCTATAAATCTTCAGTCTTCTATTTCCCAATGCGCACGCTATCTCCTCTCATCAAAAACTCCAAATAACTACAGAAAAGATTTCCTCAAAAACAAGATATGCAGCTCATACTAGCATATATTTTTATTATGAGAAATTACTTTCATCTATCAAGATTTTATGCGACTGCAATTATCTCTTTCATATATTGTTAAAACTCAATGATGCCTTTCTTTCTATTCTTAATTTAAGAAAACGGACAAATTTTCCGAGGACGAATTTTTCGTGGTCGAATTTTCCGCGGACGAATCTTCCGTGTACGAATTTTCCGTGTACGAATTTTCCTAGCGCCAGTAGTTTCATATGAAAAATGCTTGTCGCCGAATATGCACTCCACAAATTTTTATTTGCTCACAGTATGTGAAAATTATGATCTATGTTCATAATTAATAATTTTAAGATACCGATAAGTATTTATTCTGATACTGTAACCTTGTTTTCATTTATATTTTAATAATCCTCAATAGTTCGTTTAATTATTCTTTTACGTAGATAGCTGAAGAAAAAAGTTCATTATTGCATATTATATTAAGCTTTTTTACTGATGACAGCAGAAAAGTTTCTCAATGAGTTGATCTAACGACCACTTACTGAACTTCAGAATTGTCCTAATGATAGTAGTTCACTTTTTCTTCACACTCAAGGGAGGGCTTAATTCGGTACTGGCATGACAAATACACCTAATAAATGCTCTGAATATATATAAACAGCGACCTTAATCTTTTACTTTTAGTGTAAGATTGCAGAGCTTCACAGAATATTCCACAGTGTCGTCTGAATCTCTCAAACAAGGTATTAGCTGCTCTTTATTCTGAGGACATACGTCTGTCCAGTCTTCTTTCTATCCTGTGGGTTTGACTCACTGCAGAGACTACATCTATAGTTACGAGAACCATAAACTACCAGAGGATAACATCCAAAGTACCTTCACCATAAAGAGTCTCTGTGAGTTCAAGTAAACTTATTTTAAATAAATGTGAATAGAAATAAATCACTTGCTAAATAGTATCATAGGATGTCACATTAGTAAGCCAGCCGGCCATGTATACTAAGTAAGCCATGGATGTCCGCAAAACAAAAACCAGAAAATTTTCATAGAGATAAAACTTCATACGAGGTTTATATTAGTAGGTATTTTTAAATATCTAAATGTGGTGACCAATGGCTTAGTTAATTATAATTAAGTAAGCCATGGGTGACCTAAACTCTGTTAGCTGAATTTGTTCTATTTGCTTAAATTTGCTATATTGGTTAGATGATACTGCTTAAAGTTTGGTGAATTTGACCACATGCGAGAATATTAAAAAATACACTTAACTAAAAGCTGAATGTCTATTATTATCTAGTAACCATTGCAAATCAACTTAGTCACACTACTTTAACTAATTACTTAGTTTGATGAATATGGTGTCATACAGTTTGATTGATTTTTACAATGTTTTAATATAGTTATACAAAACTGATCTTACGATCATATGTGATGATATATGTTTTTAATCTAATTATTAAAATTAATAGTTAATCCTATTTCACGTGATCATGTAATGTTCATCAAATTATTATTACATTCTAACTCTAAAATACCTATCAATTGATACCACCTCAGTTTGAAGAAAGTGTATAGATTAACAATTCTTGGAACAAAATTTACAAAATAAAAATCATCAAATAATAATAAATCAAACAAAAATAAATTTGTCTAATTAGAACAATATACTGTATGCATAATTCTGCTGTCTATAAAAATTTTCTGCATTTTAGAACGGAATATATTACACGGAATATGTACATTATATTGCAATTATCCTTATCATTATAAGCTTCAAATAATGTTCAACCCTAATAATTAAAAAATATAGTTCTAACTTCTATAAAATACTGTAGTATTTTTCCTAGCGGAACTTTCAATACAAAGGTAGTGGAATAATACAAATATCAGTGATTTTTATAACCATGGTAAGTTAATTGTATGTCAGCACTAACTTATATAACATTGAAATTACTTAATTTGCTTTAGATTTTTAAAAGTAAAAATAAACATCAAATAGATTGAAGAAGATTAAATGATTTAGCTATCTAATAAAATAGATATTATTTAAAAAAATAAAAATAAAAATGAAGATTATACCTATCTAATAAATTAAACATAATTTTAAAATTAAAATAGAATGAGATGATTATAGATATCTAATAAAAAAAGTCTAAATAGAGGAAGATTATAATAATCAAATGATTTGTAGAACAAACACTATACAAATAAATCTTAAACACAACTAAATAAGACAGTGCTTACACTAAGCACAAATTTTCAGTAGAACTTGTAAAAGAGATTTTTGCACATTGTCTGTGCCTTCAGATGTTCTCACAGGGACAAAACTCTTTGTTTTTACTTGGTCTCACATAATATAAATTATAAATCATTATCCAGTAATGCGATATTGGAAATAAGTTTACAATGCATTTTAGGCTTTTTGTCCGTTAGGCATTTTGTCCGTAGGCATTTTGTCCGTAGGCATTTTGTCCGTAGGCATTTTGTCTGTGAGCATTCTGTACGCTCACGGATTGCATAATAGCTACATTCACAACTTGAGTTAGGGATATAAAGTTACTTTATTGAATTCAGCGAAATTGAAAAGTAGTTTTTTATCCAGACTACAGAAATTGGTAAAATGTTCTCCAAAAAATCCTCAATCATTCAGATAACATTATTTTCGATTCAACATTATTGATAAAGACTATACTTTTCTATCAATGGTCCTTATCTGTTTATTTTTATTTACCATTTATATTTACAAGATTGAGAATAATTATGATCAGGTTGAATTTACTGACATTTTATTACTTTACTCTCCAAGATTTTTAATTCGAAACTAATGATACAGTTTTCATCAAATAAAAACTTTACCCCTACAAATAATAGTATATACTATATATTGTATATTTCATATTTACATTTCTATTGTTTGTTAAGTCGGTAAAACGATATGAGAAATTATTGGGTTTTCCATATCGCATGCTCAAACTTTTTTGATATATTGAAGACCACCAATGTTAAACAGGAGAATAAAATATTGAATTATTTCTTTATATTTCAATATAAGTACACAGTATTACAGGTGAAAATGGAATGCACAACAATAGGTTTAATAAAGAGCTTATCGCTAGATCAAATCATAATATGTATAATAAACAGAAACATTGTGCTTCAACGTTATATCAGAATATGGTTAAATCGGATGCTGGTGTCTGATTACGAAACTCTTGAGATTTTTGTTGTATCACATCATTAATATTGCCGCTGACAAATAAAAGCACGCGGCGTATCACATGTTGCATAATTATTCAATCTATATTCTACAGCAAACTTTTTGTTCAACTGGAAACACCGATTGGTGTTAACGTCCCTTTGTGCAAGTATGGAGTCTTGCACATTAACTGTAGATCCTGTAAGATTTAGACAGCATAAATGAATGGGTAATAATTTTTCATTGTGTGTGGCTATTCATTAAGAATTGTCATTAGGTGAAATAAATGACTTAGTTATTAAGTCTGACCGTTTTGAAAGATCCATTTCATCTGTGGATCTGCCTCAGTGTTTCGCAAACCGAGCCAAAACGTGTTCGTGTCAAAATTGGCTGAAATATGATACTTTTTAAATTGAAGTAATTATATTGAGTTTTATTTGTTACACATAGACTTTTATAAAAATTTAAAAAAGTAAAAGTAAACACACTTGCTAGGTTGACCACTTTCCAGAATTCTACCATCTTCTCCTCGTTGTTCAAGACAGGAAGTTGTCCACCATCTTCTCTGCAAACTTCATCTGCTTCTTCCCAGGGTAATTTTTCGTCAGGTCTGGTGTACGGCTTGTAGAAATTACTTCCAACGAGTTTGTAATCTAGAGATAGAGGAAAAATAAAAATAGAAAGCTAGGATGTATAAATCCTATTTTCGTTTTAATTCATATTAAATAGCATCTAAAACTTTTCCTATCGACTGTCAAGATTACGTTCATCGTTGGAAGAATATCCATTCACCTGATTTACAGACAACCAATGAACCAGGTGCTTGTTGCAGTTTGTTGTGTTCAACATCAAAGCTGAAGTGACAAAGTCTCTCCTCACCATTGCCAGTTTTCTCACTCTGGAAACATCTGCATCCCAAAAGTAAACACTTGTAACTGCAGGAACCTGACAGTAAAAAAATGAGAAGTTGATTTAGTTTAGTACTAGGTAATAAGATGATCATAATGAATTGGTTAAGTCTTATCTAAACAGTGCAAATTTACATTTAGAAACATTTACATGTTTCTAATTTTTTGTTGCATCCAGTTACAGTATTTCAAAGCAAATACAAAAAAGCTTCAACACTGTTTATGTTATTATATGTTACTTGAGCAGAAAATTCGGTCATAGAATTATCGGTGTGAGGTATGAATAAATCTTATGAATTAGATGTATAGGGGAGCGTGCCGCCAACTGAATCTATCTGCCATGGCATTAAACAAGCATGAACTGAGCAGTACAACAAACTAGCGGATACAACAAACTAAATAATTGTAATTTTTGTTAATAGGCCATTTATAATTCCGAAACCGAATTTTCTGAAACCGAATTTTCCTAGAACCAGGTTTTAGCATTAGGTCGGTGCCTTACTCACAGAATTCTTGGAGGGTGAAGCTAGAATTGATGTGTTCTTGCGGTAGTTTGGTGTTCTCGTAACTGTAGGTGAATCTTTCGCACTGAGTCAAACCTAACCACAGAAAAAGCGCTGAAAGAAGTAGCAGCCGCATCTTCTGATTCAATTTTTAGAATGGAGTAGTTTCTAAGAAATATGATAAAATGATTATTTAAAATGAACTAGTAACCTTCAAAAATTGCAGAAGGTTATATTTTGGTGGGCATTTATTTATTTGTAATCTTTTTGTTCGCAAAACTCTAACAGTATCCATCCAACCAAATTGCCTTGAAATTGGTGGGACGATTGATCCATTATCCAAAAACCAGTTTATTCAATTTTGGGAGCAAAAGGGTCACTTTACTTTCTGACTGCTTCTTCCAGTACGATGTATTTGATTTCCATTTGACGTCAGCGACATGACCTTTGGTTTCGAAGTAGACGTTAAACCCTCGAATTATTAATCAATCATTTTCTGAATAAATTACATAAATTAACTTTTCATTCACCGCACTCAAGATTATGGTGGGGCTATAGAAGATTGATTAGTGCTGCCTCCTCTTTAATATTCTATGGCCCCACCATAACTTTCTCTCCTAATCTTCTATGGCTCCACCATAACTTTCTCTCTTAATTTCTATGGCCCCTACATAACTTTCTCTCTTGATCTTTTACGGGCCCACTATAACTTACTCTCTTAATCTTCTATGGCCCCTACATAACTTTCTCTCTTGATCTTCTATGGCCAACCATAACTTTCTCTCTTAATCTTCTATGGCTCCTCCAAAACTTTCTCTCTTGATCTTCTATGGCCCCTACATAACTTTCTCTCTTGATCTTCTATGGCCAACCATAACTTTCTCTCTTAATCCTCTATGGCCCCACCATAACTTTTTCTCTTTTAAAATTTATTCAAACTTAATATTGAAAAATCAGGATATTCCACCTTTCGAAAAGTAAAATGCATCATCAGGAATAGGGATAAAAATCTGATACCTAATAATATTTTCTATAATCTCTAACGCTATAATTTCTATCACCCAAATATCAATATTTCTCTGAGTATAAATCTTTTCAATTTGATTTCTCTAAATTACACAGAGCCTACCTATCACAAAGACTGTCTGGAGAGAAATAACGGCATTTTAATCTATAAAACTCATTATTTAATTTCATTAAATGAAGCTAACTCTGTAGTCTAACCTTTTATTGACTAAATTGTATGTAATCAAATAAAGTACTCAATACAATAAAACTAAGTAAATTACAAATCAATATAGAATATTAAAAAAGAGTTCATTGAATGAGGTTCAACTAACTGGTAATATCATTGCCTTAGAAACTATGAATAGTTGCGATAATCAATGAATTATCAGTTTGAATAACTTGAACCTGAAAAGAGATATCAATATGGTAGAAAATTAATCTCCGGTAATTGAGAACACTATTTCATATATTTTGAGAGAAAAAAATATTTCCAAAGAATTATCAGGTTAACTAATGAAAGAATATATTCTACTATTAATAATCAATATTGATTATATAAATATATTTGTGTATTATATAAGTTCAATTTTTCCTTTTCTAAATAATTATTCAAATATATGAATTTTATGATTTTTATAAAGTTATTTTTTTGTTATCCATACTATTTTATTCAGATTTTACTAATCTGAATTGTTAAAGAAATAAACCGTACAATAAATAAATAACAAGTCCGTATCCGGACTTGTTATTTTCTGTTGACAAGATATGTCTAGTGTAGGTATTCGTCAAAAATGACGGAATACAATTTTTTCTATTTTAAAAATTATTTATATATTAAAATAATTATCTGGATTTTTGCTAATGGATTTTTTTATATATTTGTATTTATTTGCTATCCGGATATTATTTTCTGATATCTGAATTTTTGTTTCGTTCTGATTTTACTCAGTTTTTCCTGTTTTTCTGCCTTTTTCTATTTCCGTATTTTCTGTTTTGTCATATTTTTATATTTGTCGAATTTCTGTTAGCCGGAACCTAATTTCTTTTATCCAGATTTTTATATTAAGTTAATGAATTTAGTCATGAAGTTGTACCGTATCGTTAATGTTGCAACGTGACACTTTTCTTGCAAGTAACACACAGAAAAATACACACTTTGTATTATTACTATACTCTTGCACTGCTTAATTAAGATTAACGGGGTTTCAACAGAAAAAGAGAAAAAAAATATAAATATAGGAAAAATATATAAAGGCAGGCCCCGCTTTTATTACACCTCTCTTTTATAAAAGTGGTTATAATTGCGAGGCATTGAAAACTAATTCCGTAAATTTCAAATAATTTACAAATTATTGAACTCTGATAAGAACATATTTTGGGAACCTATTTTATCTATTTTCTGAAATTATAAAATAGACAGATAGACAAATAAAGATAAGCAAACTATTTATGGTGGTGATAATCATTATTTAATTTCTATTATTTGAAGTCATTATAATATAACAAACGAAAATATGTTAATATATCAAGACTATACCAAATTTTGAATATTGGTCAAACACGTAGAAAAAATTGTTTCCAGTTTTTTATTCAAAACTAGTTTAATGTCTTACAATCAATATTTATTATATTTATTCACTATTTTTAACAATATTATAGGTAGTTAAATAAAGACTTCTGACTTTAAAATGTCACCAATGGTTCACTCATTACATTAAAATTTCGATGACTGACAGGATGAAAAATAATATGTAGGTACACCTATTGGCGTATATATAGAACATATTTATGTATAACAAACTAACATTCTCTTGGTAAGACGTCAAAAGATACTAATATTCAACTAGGCTGATGTCACAGGTCAAATACACATAGGTTATATTTCAGAGTTAAAAGTGATTAGGTAAACTAGATAATAATACTCATTTAGTCTTTAGCTCAAGTGTACTATTGAATTTTCTCGTGTGATTTATGCCTCGTCCACACCATCAAACAGTTTCACAACAAACTCTTCAAACACAAAGAGTAACATCAAACATAGTCAGCGTATTTGTCAAACTGTTTGACCAACATTTGATGATATAATCTAGGTAATGTATGATTGCTGACACATACATATGTAGTATGTATGTGTGTTATTGAAAAATAATCTGCCCACTCTTAGCAAGCATTCACCTTTTCCATTCTTCTTTTGTTGCTGTAGCTTATTCCAGAGTAATTCCACATTCATGCCATACTTCTTCTCAGCAGTATATTTTATATTTGCACCATCATTTATATCTTGAAGAGCTACTACAATAGTAGATTGATTCCATGTCTTAATATATATTTTGTAAACCATATTACTAAATATTCATATTTAAGTACCTACTTAAATCTACATGTACACCTAGAAAAAAAAGGTATCATTGCCAAAAAGTATAGTTCCCAGAGCAGTTTCCACATTCAGCTCAAAGAATAAAGTACGTATATACGCAGATTCCAGGACAATAACCCCCAGTGCAAAATACCCCCCGGACAAAAAAAACCCGTGCAATAAACCCCCCGGACAAATACCCCCGGACAAAAAATCCCCAAGTAAAAAACCCCCGGTGCAAAAAACCCCCGGTCTGTATAAATAGCAAAATTCATTTTTATTAATATATTGAACATTATTCAATGCGAACCAATAATTATTACATTTTCTTCGAAAATATGACAATTTTTTTGCAAAATAAGGTATACCCAATTACCTATTTTATAGTAAAAATAAGTACAGTATACATTTTGTCACTATCAAACCTGGCCGGGGGGAGAGGGGGGCAAGTCCCCCCCCCCAATTGGACCGCTAACCTAACCTTAGGTGCACTATATCTCTTTATATTTATAGCATATAGTAATTTTAGTAATAAAAAATTAATGAAAATTAATTAAAATGAATTATGCTATTTATATCGACCGGGGGTTTTTTGCACCGGGGGTTTTTTGCTTGGGGGGCTCTTCTCCGGGGGGTATTTGTCCGGGGGGTTTATTGTACGGGGGATTTTTATCCGGGGGGTATATTGCACGGGGGGTTATTGTCCTGTCACCATATACGCATTACTTTAAATTGTAGGCAAAAATATATTCATTTTTTACCCTCATGGGGCATAAAATAAAATATTCTTTATATATAGTAATTTACCGCCATTTGCGTTCAAAAAGTGCCCCATCATTGAGCACCTCTCCCCGCTCTCCAAATTGTTCTACATTGCATAGGAATAGCTCAGTGGTTGAGTTACATCACAAAGTTCATTTTTTATCCCACTTTGGACCTTCAAATAGAAAATTCAACTTCAGAGCACATGTTTTGTGAAACTTGAAAAATCTTTTCCGAAACTTGTTTTAGTATACAATACATAAAGCTACGTCAAATTCTTATTTATAGGTAGATTTTTTTCATTCACATATACAAATAAGCCAAATAAAAGTAACTTCAAAATGAGACATAGAATGTTAACATTGATTGTAATTTGTGTGAGTTATGGTAGATTCACTTTCTACCCCACAAATAGAGGTTTCATCTCTTGCCCCGTTTGACTATATTTATAAAAACTATTGCGATAAACTATAATGCTTATCGTGTATTTATCTTAATTTTTTCACATGGGAGTAGCTACAGGAACAGTTATTTAACAATTTTGTAATAGTGGTTTACCCACATATTTCATCGTATATCAAATTCTAATGAAATAATAACTACATTGCGTAGCACAACACGAAAAACTGTTTGGCATCATTTGATTTAATAACAATCGAATTTTTTTAAGCTCTAAATTATTGACAGAGTAACTTCCATTCCATACTTTCAGTTAGTAAGATCAAAACTACCATCATTGAATTATTATGTGAAACAGTCGTATCTAAGAGAGTATGAATAATTTGAAATATTTTTTTTGATGGGCAAGCACTAAGAAAAATACACAATAGCCAATATGACACAGTAGCTGATAGCTAGTAGGATAAGATATCAAATTTTCGACTATAGAAGTTCAAACTTCATATCTATGATAGAACATCTTTTTGTAATTAGCTATCGGCTGCTGTGTCACATCAGCTGTTGCGTATTTACGTTAGTTCAATTTCTAATGACGATAGTTAGTTCATTATGCAACGTCTATAATATCTCCGATTAATAGAAGGGCTGATTTGGTTAAATTGGCTTTTGTTCAAATATTTTAATAATTGCTATAACGAAAAAAAAGATAAATAGTAGAATATATACTATGGGTATAAGTAAAACCCCCACTAGCTACGCTAGCGATGCATTGCCAAAGAGATTTCTACAAACTCCTAAAATTAGCTTACATATTCATTGCTTAATAACACATTTATTTGCATGAACTGTGTAATAGTTAAACTTGTAAGCTAGATCTAAACCCTTGCATTGAACAGTATATCCCTGTAGCACCATCTTCCAAAACGGGAAGTAGTGTAGGCAATATTAATATTTTAATGTGGTAGAAAGGAGAAGAGGCTATTGAAAAATACTTTAATTTGATTGCTGGAGTTCAGAACCTAGAGAACGTATCTACAGTTAGATTCAGTCTACCACCTCTCTTTACAAGATAGCTTTTGTGGAGTCTTCAATTTTGCATAGTAAAAGAAATTAAAATGAAACTATTTTGAGAAGTTAAGATGATTTTTTCTGAAAACTTAACAAGTTTAACTTGCCGCTACCTTCATCTTGTTTTATTTTCACCGTTATTTTGTTATTTAATAATTTTAATTGATAAACAATTTTTTCCATGAACTAGATTTCTGTTGAATTTGATTAAATTGTATTACCTCGGTCCTTTCTAAATATACCATTAATTAAGTTTCCTACACTCTCACTATTTATAACTCAATAACTAAAAAAGATTTAAATCAATTGCCTGAAATTTAGTTGGACGATTGGTCAATATCCAGGAAAGAGATGATAATTTATTGGGAATGGTCAGATCAAGGTCATTTATTTATAACTCAAAAAGTATTCAACAAAATTGTCTGATATTTGGAGGGACAATTGGTCCATATCAAGGAATCAGTTTATCAGATATTGGGAGGGATCAGGTCAAAGGTCAAGGTCATTAATATCTCAAATAGTATTCAACCAAATTGTCCGATAATCGATGACACGATTGGTCAATAACCAGGAACCATTTGATTAGATTTTGGGAGAGATCGGGTCAAAGGTCAAGGTCATTTATAACTCAAATAGTATTTAACCAATTCCCTGAAATTTGGTATTGACCATTTATTGGTCAGAAACCAGGAACCATTTGATCCGATTTTGGGAGTGAACGGGAAAAGGTTTAGTTCATTTCTAACTCAAGTCAAATTATTGGATGGTGTAGGACTGTAGGTTATATGTGTTGGTCATGTAATGATATTTAGTCACCCAAACTAATTATGGATGAGCCATGGGCCTCGACAGTTGTTTCTTTCCTATTTTCTCATTATTCTTCTGCTGGTCTTTTATTTTATTATTTGGATGCATAATAATGCACTCCTCATTGGAGAGCATGCAGCAGCTGTCGAGACCTTCATGAAACTTTCGATGGAGGCTGATTAACAACACTTATTGCTGATCTTTATCAAATAAAAAATGTCTGAAGTTCCGGAATAAACTGATTCCAGTATGTGGTATAGCATGAGGAATTGCTAATTTTCTCATTTATATATTTATTTATTTTCTTGTTTCGATGTATAGAGAAGGATATCTAAAGCCTAGATCAGACATCCACAACTTTGTTGGATCGTTCTTTGAACAGAGGGAGAATAACCCAAATTTCGACAACGCTCGTTACCGCATACACAAGAAAAAATCAATCATGGTAACTCGAGCGTTGATAGAGCGGTGTTCTAGGAGTGTGGGCGGTGGCTCGGCGGGGTGTTTAAAGTTGGTATAGCGGTATATTGCTTTTGATTACGAAGCTGAGTGGATGAAATTTATCAGAAATTCTGATAGATTTTTGATCTAAATCGATAGTTGGGGCTCATCATTTGATGAGAACTTTGCTAGAGCGTTCCTGAAGCGAAGACAAAAAATGGCCCCCGTTCAGGCAATGCCATATACGCTCGACCACAGTTTATGTTCACACCTACCGATCCGAAAGAGTTTTGAACTGCAAAAACTATTACGAGCGTTGAGAAGCAGCACTTTTCCGCATCCCTAAGTTCCCCGACACAACAAAACCCAGTCAAATTTTGGCACCATTATAGACGCAAGTACATAAATCTTATTGCTGGACAACCGGCCAGCATTGCCCAGGCGGTGATTAAATGTTGCATAAAATTTGCTAAGGCAATTGAAAACGTTTGAATCACGGACACGAGTTTCCTGAAACGGTCTCAGAAAATGAAGCAGTAATTCATTGCGGTGATGAACTTTGGTTTGATGTTGGTATGGAGGTCGCATAGCTCCATACTGAAAAACCAACGCTTGCTACCTCTTCCTACCGGTGCAAGGCTATGGCAACACCCGTATTTTATATTTTGATACATAATTTCGACCCACAAACTCATAAAAAAATAATAACGCTCTGCCAAAGCTTGTGAACGTTTAATCACCGCCCGGGCAAAGCTGGTGAAGCACCGTTCAGGATTTCTGCATTGGTCTAGCGGAATAGAGTGTCCACGAACTTGTGTCTAGCGGTGCCAAACTTTGGCTGGGAGGTGTTATAGAGGTAGTGAACTTTGCAGTGAGGAAAACTACCGCTCCTCAACGCTTGCAACATTTTGAAAAGTAAGCTCAAAACCGTCGGAGCGGTAAGGAAACATATGCAGTGGCCGAGCGTATATGACATTGCTTTAACGGGGACCAACTTCTGTGAACGGTAACTAGCGGTGATGAATTTTTTCATTTTTTCACTTTTCAAGGAACGGGTGTAGGTCATTAGCCCCCCCCCCCCCCTCGGACTTAAGCCATTAAGGGTTAAGAGCCCCCCCAAGACTTATCCCCCCCCGCCCGATCATAAGCCCCCTTGGTCACGAGCCCCCCCCCCCCCCCCTCCTCTCCCTGTTTTTTAATCCTTATTTACCCAGTTAAAAGAATGAATAGCTACTTAGACAGGTATAACTAAGAGTAGCTACCTAGATAGAGATAACTGAGAGTAGCTACCTAGATAGAGATAGCTGAGAGTAGCTACCTAGATAGGGATACTCTCAGTTAGTTCTATCTAAGTAGCTATTCATTTGTTTAACTAGGTAAATAAGGATTCCTAAAATATCTAAAGAAAACAAGATTACTGTTCATTAGTCCGACGCCAAATTGGTCAGACACCCTAATGGTCCAACACTCCAGTAGACCGACACTTTTGTAGTTTATTACCGATTTAACATAAAATATATGTACATCGGAGGGCGTGCCACCCCTCAAACCACCCTGCAGGTAATTAAAAAATCATGAAGTGCGCAGTAAGACAAGCTAGCGGATACTACAAACTACATTAGCTACTCTCAGTTATTTCTATCAGAGTAGCTCTTCATTTGTTTAACTAGGTAAATAAGGATTAAAAAACAGTGGGGTAGGGGGGGGGGTTGTGACCAGGGGGCTTGTGAC
This sequence comes from Caprella mutica, assembly GCA_947561585.1. Classification (NCBI taxonomy): domain Eukaryota; kingdom Metazoa; phylum Arthropoda; class Malacostraca; order Amphipoda; family Caprellidae; genus Caprella; species Caprella mutica. The sequence continues at coordinate 193,378 of CANNZV010000659.1, forward strand.
CGAGGGGGGGGGGCAGGGCTTCAGTCTGGGGTCTCATGACCGTACCCCTCAATTATCACCCAAAAAAGTTAAGGCGGTGTGACCTAGGCTTATATGGCAGAAGGAGGCTAAGTGCCATATCAATAGTAAATATTCATTTAGTTTTATAATGTTTGTATTAGTTTAGATTTACAATACTTTTGAATCAGTCAATCAATTTCAGTTTTCAAGTTTATATATTATTCATTAGAAAATAAGTTTTCACCCTTCATCAATAATTAAATTTTTGAAGGTGATATATGAATATTTTCCCTCAGGGGCTCAATTCTGAATTGTCTGTGGTAAATGTTAGAAAAGAGGTGGCGTCTTTGGACACTGAAAAGTTGTAATATGGAGTATCTTTTTTTATATTTACAATGCTTATCATTTTTTTAACACTACTTGCAGTTTTAGAGGATAACGCAAGAGTCATGCTCTCCAACTAAGAGGTTTTAGATTTTTCTGGAATGTAGGATTAATTTTCCATAATCTTTTCATTTTCATCTTCCGTCTGTGAATGCAGGAACTGGTGTTTGTGTCTTTTTCCTTCACATTTCTTGGTAAATCACTGCATATTCACGTGGTAGCTTTTCTGCATCTCTGAGCATTTGTACCGACAGGTGGTAGGTGACTTTGTTATGATCATTGAACCATTTTCTTTTCAGACTGCTTCTTCGAGTTTCTTTCCATTTGACCTAAGCGATATATGGCCTTTAATTCCAAGCAGAGGTCGAACCTCCTAATTCTGATAAGTTTTCGGTTACTAAAATTAATAGTACTAAATAGGTAGCATCTAGATTTATGTGATCCTTATAAGATACGGCCGTGAGAGAGGCTCAATATGATCACCATTTATTTTAAAATGGTAAACTACGCTGCCTATAGCATTTGATTTTACACACCTAGGATTAGAGAACACACTTAGGATCAGCAGGATACATTTGTGTTCAACAGACACACTTTTGATCAACAGGACACACTTTTGATCAATATGACACACTTAGGATCAATAGGACACATCTAGGATCAACAGAATACAGTTAGGATCAATAGGACACACTTAGGATCAATAAGACACTCATAGGATCAACAGGACACACTTTTGATCAACAGGACACAAATAGGATCAATAGGACACACCTAGGATAAACAGGACTCACATAGGATTAAGAGGACACATATATGTATCAAGAGGACATGCATATAGCAACAAGTAGCGCATTAGGAATAGAGGACATACACAGATACAGGAAGACACTTGAGAACAATAAAACGCATTTGATTTTGTTACAGATAATAAGAAAGAAGAATTATTCTAGAGAATTAATGCAGTCAGCAATAGCTGTAGGTAGCAACAATTATCTCTCTAATTTTTGTTTCATACTTTAATATTTAATAGACTAATTAATATTAATAAAATATACGATAGATAGCTGAAATGGAAATACCATATCCAACATACAACCATTGCCGCACAGTTGGGTGCGTGAACCTTTATTTAGGTTCCGAATCCGAACCCGAATCTTTGTCGATTTTGGGTTCCGAACCTCCGTATAGCGAACCCAATTTTGAAAAGTTTGGTCCGAACATTTGTTCCGAACCAAACATTTATTCCGAACATTTTTGTATGCTAACCTCGAATTTTTTAGGTAAAGTTTATATCTAAAAAAAAAAAAAAAAAAAAAGTGAACTACAGTTTACACTTATATATTCGGCCTTATTACTTCCAAGGCTATTAGGGCAACATATACGAAAAAAAGTTTTTTTTCAACAAGATACTGATTATTTACAATTAAATATTATTATTAACCGTAATGAGTTTGACTGTCAGAAACAACGAGAAGGTTTGACTCTATGTTAAAAAAACACATTTCTTAGTAATAAACCTATGTTACTGTATTTTTACAAGTTGTTAGTATATGTACTAAACTAATGTGTAACAAATTTCAAGTAAAAATATTGAATAAATAAGGGAAAAAAATACATAGGTATGTATATAAGAGATTGGCAACTGAGTGAGCTGAACTGTGATTGGATGGAGTGTGAACCAAACACAGCTCGCGCATTTGTCTCTACTACATAAAAACGTGGTCTCATTCTTGCGTATAGGGTATCCAATCTGTATTTCTACGTTAACACACGTCACTAAAGTACAATTAATTCCATAATCTATGTGATTTACGCTGATTTACGCTGATACGTAAATATTTAACTTTTGAATTCAAAAATATAGTTGGTATTTATGTAGCAACAAAGTCAAGAAAGGCCAGCAAATTTAAAGGAATGACTGAAATATATAAAGTAATTTAAAAAAGATGTGCCTAGAAAACGTACGTCAAATTCATTTGGGTTAATATAATAAATTTATAATAATAATTATACTTTGACTTCACGTGACTACATTATAGAAGAGTTGCACTGGTAGAACTGCTGTTTCACGTACATGTCCGTACGTGTACGGTACATGTTCAGAACGTAAAATAATTAAATGAACAAGTCAGTTTTCCCGGGTACGGAGGTTCGGACTTGCGAAAAAGACGTTCCGAACACTGAAGTACAAACCGTTTTTGAAGAGGTTCCAAATCCGAATGTCCGAACCCATTTTCCAGTCCGAACCGGTTCGCGAATAAGGGTTCGCGAACATTTGTGCAGAACGCCCACCTCTGAGGTCCATTGGTCATAAAATTCATTGTCAGGTCCAGGTTTTTCACCCTTCTCCTGATGATGAAAAGAAATTTTTCTATTCGAAAGCTTGAAAACTGAAAAGAACACCAACGAAGAGTTTAAATAACCTCTGATATTATGGATTTCCCGTTGAGTTTGAATCTTTACAATCAAAACGTTCTTGTATTAAAAAGTCTATACACGGCTTAATTATTCGTTATTTCATAATGCATTATCTGAACAAAAAATTATATTGATGACAGTAAGTTATTTGTAAAATACATCACAATAAACTCTTATAGTAGAGTCAATTAAATAGTTTAAAGTATCCATGCATTTTTTAATAAAGGTAAATTATTAAATAATATCAAAACTAGTTCAAAGGTATTCTCTGAATTATATGGTATTCATCTCCAATAAATTAGGATGTTCTACCGAATATTTTTATTCTATCAGAGTGACGAGGGATAATTGCCACTCTCAGTGTGTTTGAGATTGAGATATTTGTTTTTCTGGGACTGTTATAATATATATCATGTAACTGATGTAGTTTCGATGCATTTTTGTTTATTTCTGATTTGATCATAGACGATAAAATAATTATAATTTATCTATACATTTTCAAACGAAATTTATTAAAAAATAAATATTTAATAACTGTTTCGATATATATTGAACGATATAGGAATTTAAAATAAACAATGCTGATTTGAGTGTAGATTTTGGGATACTGTAAGGATAACAGGAAAGTTCACCGTCCTCAATTCTTCGCCGGAAAGTTCTCGCACTCAATTCACCGCATGGTAAGTTCACTGCAACTCAATTCACCGCGTGGTAAGTTCATCGCGACTCAATTCATCGCGTGGTTGATATTCTTCTGAATCAAGGTTAAGATAAGGTTCAGCCACTGTAATTGATGTCTATTTAGTTGCTGATATATTTGTTCTATCTTAAATTGGTTGTATTACAGTTATATATTGAATTAAACTATTTGCGGTGAATTGAGTTGCGATAAACTTACCATGCGGTAAATTTAGTGCGGTGAATTTTCTGGCGAGAATTGATGGCGGAGAACTTTCTGCACACCACTGAATCTACATTAGATACAATTAGATATCTAATTCAATTGTAATTTTCTTCTATTCTTATTATGCGCTTTCAATACAATGTATTTTATATAAACTCGATATCAAATCGATAAGGGCATGTTTGCTGGGGCTGCCGTAAAATCATTGTGTTGCCATATCAACCTAATTCACGTGTGTATGATTGTTTTTACTATATAACGAAGGTGAACTAAATTCTGAAGATCGATCTAATTTCATAGAATAAATTCAACACATTCATCAGGTTTAAGTATATAAAAATTTATTTAGGAACAGTAATACATAAATTTATTTAGGAACAACTCTAACACTAATGAACACAAATGTTTTATATAAAATGAACTGTATATTTCATTTATACTCTCTTACTAAAAGCCTCTGTCTAAAATTATACACTTACTGAACATAATAATTGCTGCTATTACTTGCCGCTATAAATTACTGATACATTGATCGAAACTCTCAGTTCCTTACCACACTCGCGCAAAAGAAAACATCAGATTTTATGTTCCTCTCACTGGAATTCAACTAGGTAGCTTGTAATATATTGTGGTACAGGTTAATCCACTGACTACTAGCCAAATAAAAATATTGTGCCATAAAGATGTTGAGTTATATTCAAAGGTAAAATCCATTGTACGCAATGAGTATAATTCTGCGGTCAATGAAGTAGACACATTTTCAATGGTGAAAATTATTTGATATTGTTAAGCTGTTAAGAAATTATACCTGTAGTCAATGGTCAAGACATTTTGATCTTGGTCAGCGGTCAGGAAATTATTCATTTGTTCAATTGTCAATGTTTTTCGAATCGGTCTTTGGCCAAAAAAATTAAATTATTATTAAATTATTAAAAATTAATTTATTTTTCTGGTCTATGGTCAGGGTTATGATTTTTATCATTGAATAAGACTCAATACTCTTAGTTATCTAGATGCTAGCTTACAGCTGCAGTGTTTATTTGTCTGAATTTTTAAATTTAACCCTCTCATTACACGAAAAGAGTGTTTATTAAATCATATAACTTCATATCTAATATTCATCACCTTTAAGTTTTAAAATTAAAATGACTTAGTAGATAACTATATTATTGAAAAATTGAAACAATGACTTCATTTTCTTACTTTTCACAGAATATTCCACAGTGTCGTCTGAAACTCTCAAACTAGGTATTCGCCGCTCTTTATTCTGAGGATATGCATATTTCCAGTCTTCTTTCTATCCTACTGATGGTGGGTTTGACTCACTGCAGAGACTACATCTATAGTTACGAGAACCATAAACTACCAGAGGATAACATCCAAAGTACCTTCACCCTGAAGAATCTCTGTGAGTTCAAACAACTTATTAAGTAAGAGGCGCTTTTCAAAGCTGTGCTACTTGTAATATGTTTTAGGATACCAGTACATAATAAGTGCGAAATTTTAAAAATGCTCACTTGAAATTATTTAATATATAGATTCTTAATGATAGACAAAAACTCTTTAATTCGTTTCAACTCTGTTTTCAGTTGATTTCCTAGTTTGAATGCCCAGTATTCGAACGTTCCTATAAATTAAAATAAATTAAAAAGTTATGTCAACGCGCTGGTACCTACAATTCTCCAGCTGTAAACTAAAAAAGTTCACCGCGTTAGCTCACAGGCCAGAGTTCCACTCTAAATTCTAGAAGATGGAATTCTTCATCTTTTATTATTGGTTCTTGATATTCAGCTTTGCATTATTTTCTCTCCAAATAACATCCCTAGTGATAATAATCCAAGTTTAGTTTTCCTAAAGCTGTTTGAAATCATAGATTTATATACACCGAATATTATTCTTGTTTCTATGTGAATAGCTGTAAATTAACGTTATAAGATATACTCAGGACACCTAATTAAACTCACAGCGCTCAGAAATTGGGTGTTAACATAGACATAATAGGTTACTCAGAGATTTCTAAAAGTTAAGTTGGTTACAGATTCATGTTAATACCTCCCTTTCTAAGTATTGTGTCGGGTAGTTGAGTGGTTACACTAAAGAATTCCGATTATATGAAATCTTAACTATATATTTCTTTATCAAGGTTCCTGCAACTACAAATGTTTACTTCTGGGATGCAGATGTTTCCAGAGTGAGAAAACTGGTAATGGTGAGGAGAGACTTTGTCACTTCAGCTTTGATGTTGAACACTCCAAACTACAACAAGCACCTGGTTCATTGGTTGTCTGTAAATCAGGTAAAAGATGTGAAATGGAATTGAAAATGTTTGACAATAAAATAAAATATGCAAATCTATCCAGGTTCTTGAATTGGTATCCACTTACATATATTTTCCGTCTGCACAAGATATAATAGGGATTTATTCTTAAGGCCTTGTTATACTGTGCGAATAAACGTGCGAGTTGGCCTAACCAGTTACTGTAGTGCAGTTAGTCGTACAGTGTGACCGCATCAGTCTTGTAACTGTCATGGAGATTCAATGCAATGAACATTACGCTACTGGCATGCAAGTAAAGTCGGACAGCTGCTGTTCAATGTCACGCCAGTAACTTGCACCGTGTAATAAGGCGATTACTTTTATTAGGTTTCGATGAACAGGTATTATTTAAATAATAAATGCAACAATTTTTTATTTTCCAAAAGCCCGCTACTTTCCAATTGGCGATCATTTCTACAAGGGGTACATGACTCGTTTGTCCTGGGATGATGCGAGTGAAGTTTGCAAGAATGATGGTGGTCAACTTCCCGTCCTCGACACCGATAAGAAGAATCAGGAGTTCTTGACCGCTTTCAAAAACTTGTGTGAGTACCTAAAAAAAAGTGGCACAGATAAAATTTTGGTGAAGGATAACTTCCAAAGAACAAATGTAAAGTAATTTATATTCATCAGTATGGAAGTGATTGTTATTTCGCTGAAACATTTCCTGGTTCACATCTCTGTTTACGCATGTAATGTCGTGGAAATTTTTTGGGCTAAAATTGAAATGTTATATGCAAAACCACCATAGTTTTCAGTTAATATTTATAGATTAGACAACATTGAATAGAATATTTTCCTCATTTCCGTAGTTAAAGAAAATGAAGTCAATTAATAAGAAGTAAATAACAACTAAAGAATCCCATTTGTCTTTGAAAATCGAGAGTTAGTTGTAATTAAATCGTATAGTTTTTACAATAAACCCTATATTTGGATTAAAATTAAGTTAATGTGTTTATTAACTTTAAGTCCCGTTTTGTGGTATATATTATAATGTATTTACCCTACTACGTTTGGGTCACTTTGTGTCAAATAAATATTTGAATTTCAAAATCGAAATAATACTGGTTAATTTACCCAAACTATAGAGGGGTTAAGACATTTTGATATGTAATATTGAGATATTTACAAGCGGTTATTCGAATTAAAACACGTTATTTCATTAAATTTAAATCGACACTCACAAACGTTAATGTTTAAATTATCTCAGATAGAACAAGTTCTGCCATTCCAATCTTCTCACGCCCCCTCTCACCGTTATATATACGTAGTATAAGATTTTTGAGCACTATTGTTACGTAGTTCCACCGAGTTATTTTGAAACCTGTAAAACAATACTAACAGTAATATGGGACACATGAAAAACCTAATTGGCAAAAGATATTGCAATTTTAATCATTAATAAAAATTACCCCAATGAGGGAGTGAGAGAAGAGAGGTAAGGCCTTACCTCCCTTCTCCCACTTCTTTATGCTACGCAGATTTAATATATGTAGTTCTTTTCCATATATTTGATTAGAGGTCATGTTTTAAATGATTTACCGTTCCGATTTTCATTCACCTCGTGATGGTGGACTGATTTTCCCACCGATAGGGCATCATGAAGAGTGATGATGATTGGGTAAGGTAGTTTTCGAGGGCTAGTCTGAGTCAAGTCATAAAACTGGAAACATCAATTATTTTAGTTGTCTAATAAAGTACTGTACAATCTGGAATAGTCTGTAAAATATCACTATAATATGAGAATTCTCATCCAATATGATCATATCATTTATGTAAATTAATAAATCAACTATGACTTTGACATGTCACCGATATAATTTGTTGAATGATAAATCAACGTGAGAAATTACCTATATATCAATTTGATGCAAAATGTAGACTTTTAGAGATTTTAATTTTCCTAATTTTTATGCTGAAGTTAGAGATCTCAAAGTTTACTCGGACTTTAATTTCATTTCAGTGAGCACGACCAACGTTTGGATTGGTTTAAGAAAATCGGACGAAGACGAAACATTCCGATGGATCTACAACAACGGTGGGATGCATTTTTGCTGAAGATGTTTATTTTCATTTAATCTTTGAACATTCATTTTAATTCTCCATTTTCTTCACACAGGGTCTGAGTTTGGGTCGAAGTGGTCAGGAAGTTCCTCGGGCACAACTTGTTTTCAATACAATATCAACAATTATCACAAACTTAACCAATACAATGCCTGTGCGGTCCAGAAGAATATCATCTGTCAGAGGGACTTTTGAGTGTCCAACATATGAAACTAAAAGGCGTAGTGCACCTACTAACAGGTTTAAAAGGGTAGTGCACTCACTAATAAACCTAAAGGGTTAGTGCACTCACTAACAAACTTAAAGAGGTAGTGCACTCACTAACAGGTTTAAATGGATAGTGAAATCACTAACAGGTTTAAAGGGGTAGTGCACTCACTAAATGGTTAAAAGAGGTAGTGCATTTAGAAACAGGTTTAAAGAGGTAGTGCACTCATTAACAAACTTAAAGAGGTAGAGCACTCACTAACAGGTTTAAAGGGATAGTGAAATCACTAACAGGTTTAAAGGGGTAGTGCACTCACTAAATGGTTAAAAGAGGTAGTGCATTTAGAAACAGGTTTAAAGAGGTAGTGCACTCATTAACAGACTTAAAAGGGTAAAGATAGGTATAAGATCAGTTCCGAGTTATGAGACGATTCTACATTTTCGATTGTATAAGAGAAATATATAGAATCTATTTTGTTATTTTATTTGTATTCCGATACCTGCAGGTACCATGAATACGATTAGATAAATAAAAATTGATTAAATAGTTTTGTTATACTGGGAAAGAGAAAGAGCAAACGAAAAATTATAATTAGTGACCATTGGATTGGCTTTTGTCCAACGCCTCTAAGGACGAAAGTTTTTTTGAAATGCATGCCAGTATCCATTCCACGTAGGTAATGCTTATAATAAGTTTGGATTATTACTAGATATAATAAGTTCGGATTAATACTAGATATAATAAGTTCGGTTACCTTTATTCTGTTTCAAACTGGTTGAGGGGTCAACCCATCGAATTTGGTGAAAAATTATCAATTTCATTTTTATTTCTGAAAAAGAGTCTTTAGGTAGTGGGCTTCAATATCCCAAATTTTGTGAGAGTACCAGCACTAGACCCCCCCCCCCCTCCCCCAAGAGGGTCCAAAGGGGGTGAGTGAGGGACAAAAATCATTATTTTTTTTGGTTGCATCGTGAGTACTCACTAAATCTCTTTATGACATTTGAGGAACTTATGACGATAGTATATGTAATTCACATGTAAAATATGGAAGCTATGCATTTATATCGTTTATGGATTGCAGAATAACATGGAGTATTCAAACTTCATCATTAGTGATAAAATTGACATTTCACTTTAATATTTTATGTTTTTGGCTCTCCTGTAAAATGTGTATTATATGTAAAAAAGACTAGAAGTCAATAAGTTTTCACGCTACAAATAAAACCAAAGACTGTTTTTGAATCATTGAAACATTTCTATCAATTATATAGAGCCCTTCTTCAATTTTCGCTCTAGTTCTTTTTATCCTAGCTCTAAACCAAAAATTTAGGCGGTTTAGAAAATTTTAGGTAGTCATCACAAATTGCTAATTAAAAAGCACGAAAGAATATTGAAAATGCCTCTGCAGATTGGTTAGAAATGTTCCAAGGATTCTATAACTGTCTTAGTTTACTTTATACACTCATACACTTCTCTTCTTCTGAAATTTAGTATAAAGAAATTTTTATAAAAAAAATTGGAACAACTACATTTTTTTTCGATAACCAAATTCAAAAGCAGAAAAAGTTACACGAATAAAATCTGTTTACAAATTTCAGAACAATCAGTCCACGAATAAAAATAGTTTTCAGAAATGTGGATTGACCCCCTTTAACCAGATTGAAAGAGAAAAAAAGGTAATGGAACTTATTATATCTATTATTAATACGAACTTATTATATTTATTATCAATACGAACTTATTATATCTATTATTAATCCGAATTTATTATATCTATTATTAATCCGAACTTATTATATCTATTATTAATCCGATCTTATTATATCTATTATTAATCCGAACTTATTATATCTATTATTAATCCGAACTTATTATATCTATTATTATTCCGAACTTATTATATCTAGTCTTAATCCAAACTTATTATATATATTCTTAATCCGAACTTATTATATCTATTATTATTCCGAACTTATTATATCTATCATTAATCCGAACTTATTTCGGTTATGCACTTATTATAAGCATAACCCAAATAATAGTGTTATTATCTATTATATTATATGCACGTATTTGGTGATATATATGCATATAAATCACACTATTTAAATGTTTGATGTACACCTAAAATATTAAAAATGACTGCAATTCATTATACAATACATAAATCATTCTAGTTTCATTGAGGAATTGTAAAATTAATCGGAAAATGCGTGACCGGAAAATTCGTCCATGGAAAGTTCATCCATTAAACGCAAAATAAATAATTTGAATAGAAGAACATATTATGATATAAATTTGATATTATAAGTTGTAAGTAACAGTATAGGGTCGGACGAGGTATCACTGCGCAAACCATTTTTATGGGGTATCACTCCGCACCTCTTATAATTTTAAAACCGCTTTGTTTAGCCTAAATCTGATCGCACCATCATTTCAAGCATCTTCTTTTCTCCCATACACATCATGAAGCACCATTATGCTATTAGTATTTCTAGGGTTTTGTCACAATGTATGTACTACACTCAGAGAAAGTATTAGTTGAATCAAATCAAATTTGATTAGTTTTGAATCATATGAATGGGTTATTTTTGCGCCTACCTACGTGGTGAGTTGCAGGTACTACTTAAAAGTAGTTAAATTGACGTGGGTTAAAACAAAAAAGTCGTTTTGACCCACTCCTAAACTTAAAAAAAGTAGCACCAACTCGCAAAGTAAGTTAATTTATACATCAGAGACATTGGATTAACAGTCTTTGTGAGTTACTACAATACACTATGTCATAGTTTCTTCAACATACTTTAAAATTCTCAAGAAAGAAACTTTTAACTCTCATAGTAAGTTGATTCAATCTATAAAAAGAATTGAATTAGCTAATGTTTGATGACACGCCATGTCATAGTGGTTTTAACACACATGAAAGCATGAATATAGTCCAACCAACTCACGTAATAAATTGATGACCCATTAGATGGTTCTAGGTCAATTCGCCGAAAAACACATTCGCCGAAAACACATTTGCCGAAAACACATTCGCCGAAAAAATGACAATTTTTATCAGACTATGGTTTACTGCAAAAATTTAAGTTTATTGAAAATCCTGTGTTAAGAATATTTAAAATTGATCATTTTTTTTTATTAACTATAAATTAATTAAACGATGATTAATTGTCTGGTTTTAATGTCATATAAATCCTTGTTCTTAGTCCCATTTTAAAAATTTCTAAATAAATTTAGTAGTATTTATCAAATCATAAATATTTAATCCATTTATTCTAAAATAAACTTTTCTATTTTTTAAAAGGAGTTGCTGAACAAAATTTATTTTGACTTCCTTTTTGTACTCAAATACATTTCTCCGTATTGTCAATATTTTATAAAAGGAATAGTTCTATGAATATTTTTAAAACCTAGTAATAAATCTGTTTTAACTGTACCTTCAATAGTTGTTGAAATATACGAATTCAAAGTTGAGTAGACTTTTTTGTGGGTCACCCTGTATAGTGAAAGCTTCACGAGTGATTCACAGTAGCAGACTGATTCTACAATGCATATTGAAGGATAAAAATAAAGTGAGACCAACACAGAAGAATTTTTTTCTTTTTAAACTAATAATTATACACAGAAAATAAGATAAACATATAATTAATGAACTGTCACATATGATGCAGCAATAACATTATGTATTAGTTAATTAATTAAGTTTAAAGTAAATACGATAAAGTTTAACCAATAATTATGTAGAATATTGTGAAGTAATTTATACACTTATATGTAAGTTCATCTTTGTGTAATTTCATCTGGACTTATGAGATAAATTAGTTAATCTTTTAAAATAATCAATTTTTTTTCGGCGAAAGTGTCGTTCGGCGAATGTGTCGTGCGGCGAATGTGTTTTCGGCGAATATGTTTTCGGCGAATGTGTTTTCGACGAATAGACCGGTCACCCCATTAGATATGAGTAAACTTTTTTCTCTGTGTAGTGCTCTCAGAACGGTCTGAAAAAAGTTTGCGCTTGAGATTTTTTTTTTTTTCAAATTAAATATTATTATTATATTAAGTAGTTAACTAGTTGCGTTAAATTTGAGTGTTAAATTTGTTGCAGATTCATTAAATATGTGTTTAAAAAGCAAGGGAATGTAGAGGGAAATACAGACGATTAGATGAGGAGGAGGAGGATGTAGATGTGGGAGAGGGGGAAAAAACCTGGCGAGACACGAGCAGTCATGCGGGAGTCGATGAGGGAGTGGGGCTAGCCCTGGTCAGGAGCGTGACGCCCAAAGAGAGAGAGTGGGAAATAGATGGGGGAGAGAGAAAATAGATGGGGAAGAGGGGGATTTAGATGGGAAGAGAGGGGGGGGGGTCAAATAGGCAGAGAAGGGGGGTGAGTGGGAAGTTTGGGATAGGGCCAGGGAGTACTGCGGGGGAAGATCTGGTTAATTGGTGTGAGGAACAGGGGTTAGCGTGGGTAAATAGTTTCATGCCACATAGGAATAGGGGGACTTGGTTTAGTAACGTGTATAGGAGGTGGTATGAGTTAGATGGGTTCATGGTTAAGGGAGTTGATAGGCATAGGTTAGTTAGGAGTGTAGGGACGGTCAGAGAAAATACTTTCTCTGACCATAGGCCAAAGAAACTAGTGATAAGGTATAGGGGTAAGAGATGGAGGGAGGTAGGGGGTAGAAGAGAAAGGGCACCTAACATTAAATGGGAGGTGTTGGGAGATGAGGGGAAGAGGAGGGAGTTTAGTAGAAGGACGGGAGAAAAGTTTAGTGAGGTAGACTGGGAGGACGGGGACTTAGGGGAAATGGAATGGGATAAGATTAGGAAATTATTAATAGAAGTAGCTGATGAGGTATGTGGTAGGAGGGATGGGAAGGTAATAAATCCATGGACAATAGGTAGAGAGGGGGAAATAGAAATAATGAGGAGGGAAATAGGTAGGTGGGTAGAGAGTAGGAATGAGGTAGTAGGTAGGCAGGAGTATAGAGCTAGGTTAAGGAATAGAGGGGGAGATGTAGAAGATAGGTTAAATAGGGAATTAGAAGAGGTTAGACAAGGGGTACGATTAGCACGTAGTAACTTAAAGAATAGTCTTAGAGCATGGGAGAGGGAATGGTGGGAGGAGAAGATTAGGGAGTGCGAGGATGCTAGTAGGAGGGGTAAAGTAGGGGATATGTATAGAATTTTAAGGAATTTAGGGACTAGGGGATGGAAGGCACCAGCTAGCACTACAATTACAAATAGGGAATTTAAGGAACATTTTGAGGCAGTATCGAGGGATAGGTATGAGGAAGATAGGGAAACTTTAGAAGAGGTATTAGGTAGGGTTAGGGATTTAAGAGGGAGCAGGCAAGCAGAAGAGTCGAACGAACTAATGAATGAGGAGCCGGGAGAGGAGGAGATAGAGGAGGTGATCAAGGAGATCAAAGATTCTGCGCCTGGGGAAGATGGGGTTAGGATAAGTTATATCAGGAATGCGTGTAGGGAAGTTAAGGAAAAGGTAGTTAGGATGGTTCAGTTTATGTTTAGGGAAAGCGCAGGTAGGTGGGAAGAGGGTTTAAAGGGGGGATTAGTGGTGCCTCTACACAAGAAGGGAGATAGGAATAATAGGGATAATTATAGGGGGGTGTGTCTGTTAGCTATGGGAAGTAGGATTCTAGCTAGGGTTATTTCTAAGAGGCTTAGATGGTGGGTAGAAGAGTTAGGGTTAGTTGATGAAAATCAGGCAGGTTTTAGAAGGGGAAGGTCGACCGCAGACGCGACCCAGGTCATGGTGAGGATATGGGAAGATGTTAGTGATTATAGGCTTAGGACAGGGGGTCAAGGGGATAGGGAACCACAGGCAAGGCTTCTGGACTTGAGGAAGGCATATCCTCGAGTAAATAAGCCTTGCTTGTGGGGCATTTTAGATAGGTATGGGTTAGGTGGGAATTGTTTAAGGGTAATTAAGGATTTGCATGAGACGACGGAATATAGGGTTAGGGGAAAGGAGGGGGTTAGTGAGAAATGGGTGCCAGCTAGGGGTTTGAGGGAGGGGTGTGCAACTTCGCCTGTTCTGTTTAACGTTTTTCACCAGGCGGTGATCAGACAGGCGGAGGAAGCTAGAAGGGAGCTAGGGGGTGAAAGGGTGGGAATAAAGTGGCACTGGATACCGGGGGGGTCTTTCGCGGGAGAAGGTAGGTGGGAAAAGGGGTGCTCGGAGGCAAAGAGTCTGACCTTGACATCGTCACTCTTTGCCGATGACACTACCATTATAGGTGAGGGGGTAGAATTAGAAGAGGGAGTTAGGAAGATTAAGGAGGTTATGGGTAAGTTTGAGGAGAGGAATAACGAAGATAAAGAAGAGGTTTTAGTTTTTGGGGATAGAGATAGTGAGGGAATTAGGGTGCTAGGATCTTGGATGGGACCTGAAGAGGATAGTAGGAATAGGATTAGACGGGCAAATGGGTTATGGGCTAAGGTTAAGGGGCAATTAAAGGGATCTAGGCTAAGCAAGAGGTGGCAGGGTAAGATTCTAGAGGGTTGTGTAGAGAGTGGGTTATTGTTTGATTGTAGTGTTAGGGTTTGGTGGGGGAAGGATATAAAGAAGTTACAGAGTTGGATAGATAGGAAGTATAGGTATGTTTGGAGTAATAGGAATGGGGAGCCACTAAGGCAAATGGAAAGTAGGGGGGAGAATATGTGGGATGTTAGGGCCAGGTTAGGGATTAGATCGATTAGGACTAAGATAGAAGTTAGGGTACTTGAAAGGTTAGGGCATGTGATGAGGATGGGGAACGATAGGCAGGTTAAGGCAGCTGTGTTAGGGTGGTATGAGGGACTAGAAGGATTAGGGAAAAAGAAAGGTAGGAAGAGGAAGACGGGGCTGTATTGGAAGAGGTTACTTAGGGAGGCAGGGGTGGACTATACGGATGTTGAGAGGTTAGTGGGAGATAGGGATGGGTGGAAGAAGATTGTGAAGGAGAGGAGGGAGCATTTGGAGCTATGGGAGAGGCAGCAGGGGCATAAGTACGAATGGGGGAGACGGGAAGAAAAGGTAGATAGGGTAGTAGCTCAGGATAGAAGGGAAGAGGTAGAGGGTTTTAGGTGTCACTGGGAAGGGTGTGACAAGGTATGTAAGTCTAGGGGGGGGTTAGTGGTGCATGAGAAAAGGATGCATAGGTTAGCTGAGGATAGGGTTAGGTTTAGTTGTGATAGGTGTGGGGTAAGCTTAGAGACTGAGGGGGCTAGGAAGAACCACATGGAAACATGTGGTGGGGGGGTAGCAGTAGATGGGAATAGGAGGGAATGCCATAAGTGTAGGAGGGTAGTTAGTCGGGCAAATTATGCTAGGCATGTAAGGAGTTGTAGGCAGGTATGGGATCCGGGGGGACTGGTAGGGGGGGCAGGGGTAGGGTTACGGGTGGAGGGGGGGGAAGACGTAGGGGTAGAATTAGCAGTAAGGGGTTTTAGAACTAAGAGGGTTATGTGCATTTTTTGCAGGCGGGAGCAGTCGGCGGCCAACCTCGCTCGGCACCAGAGGGGCTGCGGTGGTCGGGAGCCGGAGGAGGGACCGCGCCCCTGACGGGGGCGTTTGGTCAGGAAGAAGAAGAAGAGGGGGATTAAGATGGAAGGAGAGGGATATTTAGATGGGGAAAGAAGGGGGTTTAGATAGGGGGGAGGAGGGGCATTAAAATGGGGACAGTAGGTATTTAGGTGGGGGAGAGAAGTGCTGTATTTATGCAATGCGCAGTAGTATCCCTTCATGTGCACAGTGATACCCCGATGCACTCACTAAAAGTTACGCACAAAAAATTGCCAATAAGTTTTTTATTTATTTAGCTATTATTTCGAAACTGGTTGAGAACCATCCTCATTCAAGACCATTTCATCACGAGAAAATTAGTTTCTCTAGTACATTTATTTTTCGAGTAATTACAGAGTTTGCGGGATTGTGCGCAGTGATACCCCGTACGACCCTACATAGCTGTAGCTACCAATATAGGTTGTCGCACTGCACAATGCATAATTCATGATTATTCAATGAAACATTAAGACTGATAGATATATGATACTATAATTAATCTAATTGAAGAAAAAATGTTTTGTGCATTAGCGTTCTTAACACCTGATGATATTGGTGGAGATATAGTTAGCACCCCTGGATCAGGTTTGCATAATAGTGACAAAGTGTATACTTTACTGTTTTTTACTGTAGAATAAGTATACCTTATTTCAGTTATTTTGGGTAAATAATTGTCTTATTTTTAGCGAAAGTGTCGATTCGGCGAAAGTGCCGTTCGGCGAAAGTGCCGTTCGGCGGAAGGACCTAAAACTCCCGAATGAACCTGCATTTTTTTGGCAACTATTGCCTATGTTTCATTGAAAAATTTCAGCTATTTAATTTAATTATTTGAATAAGTTATTGTTTTCTTTTTTAATTATATATAACATAATGAATTAGGATATTTATTGAGGATAAAAAAATTATTTAAAAAAACGAATGGAGATATATCAAATTCTCATTTTCAAGCCCTTCTATAAAGTCCTATATTAGCTACTTAGAATGACTTTTTCATCAACAGTTATAACTGCTGAATATATCTGTTATTTTCATCTAACCAGATTTTATGTGACTGCAATTATCTCTTTCAAACATTGTCAACACTCAATAATGTCTCTCTTTTTATTCTTAACTTAGATAAAAGTACGAATTTTCAATGGACGAATTTTCTGTGGATGAAATTTCTGAGAACGAATTTTCCGTAAACTAATTTTCCCTGTACTAATTTTCCGTGACGAATTTTCCTAGCACCTAATAAATAGATATTTTCGAAAGGAGAGTTTAATTATCAACAATTATCTATAATCCAAATTAAAAGAACCTATTATATTTTGATTACGAAAACCTAAATTCAGGATATATTTACCTAGAAACCTAGGCAGATTTAGGATATAATACTTTTTTTAGAAATATTCTGTCTTCAGATACTAGCAGCGTAATTAACTTCATTGATTGTCACGGAACTTCATTATGTTTTTAAAAATTCGAATATTTTTATTTATGGTATTAACTATAATTTTGGTGTAATTATTGTAGATGATTGAAAGGAAAATCAGGATATAGACTAAATATTCTACACTCAACAGGTAGAGACTTGAGATGACAGCAAAGGCGAAAAAATTCTGTATTGAAGATATATTTAAATTGATTGTTGATACCAACATATTGTGTCAGAATTCTCTTTCGATTTCATGTAAATAAATTTAACCTCATAGTTGTCCAGATTAGCGATGCATCGCTAATCTGAATGTAATGGTTACTATAACTAAAGCGAACGCGTTTTTGGGATGAAAAAAGTCGACGATAAATACATTTCGCTCATTTGCGAGATTACTGTCATAATTCCAAAAAAGCTATTTTTCAGGAGAGGCATTTTGATATTTGTAATGTACGTACATTTAATGGTATATCGTTAGGATTACATATGTTGCCAGTTTTATGACTTGATTCAGACTAACCCTCGAAAACTTCCTTACCCAATCATCATAAATTTTCATGATGCCC
Organism: Caprella mutica; assembly: GCA_947561585.1. Lineage (NCBI taxonomy): Eukaryota > Metazoa > Arthropoda > Malacostraca > Amphipoda > Caprellidae > Caprella > Caprella mutica. The sequence goes on from CANNZV010000659.1 coordinate 211,226, forward strand.
TATCGGTGAGAAAATCGGTCCACCATCACGAGGTGAATGAAAATCGGAACGGTAAATCATTTAAAACATGACCTCTAATCAAATATATGGAAAAGAACTACATATATTAAATCTGCGTAGCATAAAGAAGTGGGAGAAGGGAGGTAATTAAGGCCTTACCTCTCTTCTCTCACTCCCTCATTGGGGTAACTTTTATCCTCTCTAGTGGTCAATTTTTTAGCTACAATTATGAAACTTTTTACTAATAAATTAGTATTTTAAGATTGATATGACTATATAGGATTACTTTTAAATACATTTTGTTTGTTTATGATGTTGTTCTTGCAAATGAGTGATATCTATTTTGGGGGTATATCGCAAGAAGAAATTTTAAGAAATGGTAGTCTTTTGTTTTTATTACATATAAGAAATACCATCAGAAAATCTTCGAAGATTTAAGATAGTTCAATCATAGAAGTTCATATAAGAAATACCATCAGAAAATCTTCGGAGATTAAAGATGGTTCAATCATAGAAATTCATATAAGAAATACATCAGAAAATCTTCGAAGATTTAAGATGGATCAGTCATAGGAGTTCATATAAAGAATATCTTCAGAAATTTTTTCGGAGATTTAGGATGAATCAGTCATAGAAGTTCATATAAGGAATACCATCAGAAAATCTTCGAAGATTTAAGATGGTTCATTGATAGAAGTTCATATAAGGAACATTATCAGAAAATATTCTGAGATTTTGGTTGGTGTAATCTACTATACATCATGGTTGGGAAATATTACGGTGATTATAGATGTTTATAGGATGTTTTGCACTAGGTTGACATTTATCGAATATTATCTATAATCACGTAAGATCTAGCCCCCTATAATGTCTGTCCACCATAATCTTCTATGACCCCACCATAATATTCTCCCTGGGAAAGTCACGGAATTTCCGCAATTCAAGTGAATTAGTTTTTAAATCATGCATCACAAATATGCAACCGGACCGGGCAGAGATCTCGCTGAGCACTCTCGAGATTGCGCAATTCGGTAAATATAGAACGGAACATGTACACCTCTTTGTGTATATAGAGATCATATATATGTAGAATGAACATATATACATGTTCAATTTGTTCTAAAATATGTAAAACAAACTACCATTCTATTGGTGTGAAGTCAAAAGATACTAACATTCCATTGTTGTGACGTCAGAGGTCAAATGCATATAGATTATATTTCAGAGTTAAAAGTTATTAGTTGAAATAGCAGTACAAGGCTCTGGCATCCATTTTGTAACATTGTAATGAGAAAGTATTGATCTAGTAGAAAATAATACACATTTAGCTCTTAGCTAAGTACACTGCTGAATATTCTCGCGTGATTTATGGCCCGTAAAAAACGAAAAACAGCCAAACCAGTTTCACGACAAATTCTTCAAACACTAGCAGTAGCATCAAACTTATTCAGTATATTTGTCGAACAGTTTGGCAAACATAAGTTGCAATATCTAACTAGTATTTCATATTAATTTCAGGTTGCAATTTACTTTAAAAAAATCACTCCAATGCATTACTGTTTGTATATCAGAAGATTTATCAATAGTTACCTTGCATGTATGTTTTTTTTGGGAGGGGGGGGGGATTCTATTCTTTTTTCCTATTTACTAATTTACAGTAAGGACCAATTTCAAAATATATTCACTTTCATATTCTTTCACTTGCTTGCAAACGAGGTAAAAGCTAAATCATTGAAGCCGAACTCCCATCCAACTAAGAGGGAATTGTGTGCCGTTCTGGGACAGATATCAATTTGTTAAATATATTGCTTACGTTACTTTTCAAATAAATAATCAAACTCGTCACTTCTTAATAAGCATCACAAATCATTATCATACCAAAAAACAAGGGCAATTACATTCAAATATAGTTAAAATTGATCGTATTCTAATATACGAGATCAATCAGACTTAAAGGCTCAGTTAACTAATCTATAAAATTATAAGTATATCTACAGAGTTCAATCGATAATTGCCTGCTTATAGAGTGTTTTGAACTCACAAGTGTATTAACAATCGTCAATTGTTAATACGCTAAAATTATATCTTTACTTAATCTTTCAATTTCTATAATTTTGATAATCTTTTAATCATGCACAACTATTCAATAGGAGGAAATGTCACTTAAATTTATGATTGTGTTTTTCTCGCTAACAGCTCGAATATAATTAGGAGCGAATAGCTTTAGATGTTAGCCGTTGATATAACTTGTAACCTCAGAACATAACTTTATAACTTGTAACTCAGAATATAACTTTATAAATTTGTACTCAGTTATATAACTTCATGAACTTTGTAACTCAGATATATAACTTAGAAATATTGAGTATTAGGGAGTTCCTTTCCTACAAATAGAATTGAAATTAGTACTTAATTAATTTGAGAGTAATTTTGTAATTACTTAAGTAGGTATTTCAATTATTCTAATTTAAATACTTAATTATTAGTTAGGAAACTTGTAACATTTCTGATCGTGTATTAAGTTAACAATAGTTTCTGGTAGTTAATTTGACTGTTCATTAGAAAATCAGGTTATATCAGTAAAACTGTTCAATGTATATGCATGCTATTGGTATACAAAGCCATTAACACTTGCGTGTTAAATTCAAATAATGCATTGCGTGTTATTTCTATCTACTGTGAATAGAAAAACACCTTTGGATGGTACTATCAGCACTTTTAAAAAAATGTGTATTCATCCACTGGAAAGTTGAACCCTCCTCGTCAGTCCTATTTAAGCAGTTAACATCTACCTAACGCGTTCATTAGTTCTTGATTCAGTTCCTATGTTCAGGTCAGAACTTGGCTCCGCCAAGGCGAGTCGTGAGCTGGTTACTCAACCCTCTAGTTTATTTAAGACTTGTGTTTGTGATTGGTGATAGAACTCGTAAAATCCACCTTCCTTTATTTTAAATACTTGTGCGTAAGTCTTAGAACTTTGTACTATCCCAACCTATTAAGAATATATTCCTTCAGGAACAAATCCTGGTGTTTCATTTCTCCTTTCATTCCAATAAACCTTTTTAACCAACCTTTACCATTCAAATTCAGTTTCATAGAATTCAAATAAATAACTCAAGTAAAGAAATATACATAAATAAAAGTACCCGGAGACTTAAGCTGCTCTATGGGACAATTAAGTTATTAATTATTAATCTCGATTTTGAAACCTAGATGAAAAATAATTTAAATACCCCCAAAACAATTAAAGGGCAAAGGTTCACCTATGACGGTGCATGGCGAATTGTCACTGGGGGAATTGCCACTGGGTGAAGTGCCGCTGGGTGAACTGCCCATGTGGGGGAATTGCCACTGGGTGAACTGCCACTGGGTGAACTGTACATGTGGGTGAATTGCCACTGGGTGAACTCCCAATATGGGTGAATTGCCGCTGGATGAACTGCCCATGTGGGTGAATTGCCAATGTGGGTGAATTGCCACTGGGTGAACTTCCCATGTGGGTGAACTGCCCATGAGGGTGAATTACAACTGGGTGAATTGTCACTGGGTGAACAACTCTCACTGACTGCATCACTACGTACACGAGATGAACAAAACACACACTCGCCCCGTGTGTTTAGGTGTACCCCTCCCCCTCCTAATGTAAGCGTGGATCGAGAATTGGGCCCGTCGACAGTTGGGCCTAGGACAATTGGGCCCGCCAACAGTTGGGCCCAGGACAATTAAGCCAACGACAATTGGGCCCAAAGAGAATTAGGCCCTAAGACAATTATATTATTTACCGATTTTGTAAAGAGTCTTTTGTATTAACTTAATTAAAGACCATTACTACTGTAATAACTAGGGATGCGATATTATGTGTTTTGTATAAAAATATAATCTTGAGCATAATTATAATAAATATTATTCTTTATATCAGAAAATATTCTCGTTATGAAAAAAAAATTTTTTTAATAGAACATTTTCTTTTCATGAATAAATAATATTATTCTTTTAAACTACTATAAGCTTTCTGTTCTGAGATGGGTCATATAAAAAACAAATTTCATAGTTACAGTACCTCTATGAGTCTATATAGTGAATTCCTGTAAAGTGAATGAGTTAATTAGGTTGCAGCCAATAGAAAGTAAGAATGTAGCTATTTTAGATGAAGAGCAAGAGAAAATAAGATTGTGGGTATTTAAAGAAGGCCGTGGTCCACCAAGACCTGCTGAAATTATTAAAATATACAAGTTGAATTAAAATTAACGCGAATTTGTTGAAACTTGTTCAGTGTTCAATATAGAAGAGTTTTATAAATCAGGATAGAGATTTGATGGATAGAGATAGCACGAATAAAGAAATATTGAAAGGAACTTTATCACTGTACATTTTCAAGGGTTTAACAGTATAAGGTATCATCGGCACGTACAGGTATACAACTCACCCAGTGGCAATTTACCCAGTGGCAATTCACCCACATGGGCAGTTCACCCAGTGACAACTCCCCCGCATGGGCAGTTCCCCCGGTGGCAATTCTCCCATATGGGCAATTCACCCAGTGACAATTCCCCCACATGGGCAGTTCACCCAGTGGCAATTCCCCCAAATGGGCAGTTCCTCCAGTGGCAATCCACCCAGTGGCAATTCACCCAGTGACAATTCTCCCACATGGGCAGTTCACCCAGTGGCAATTCCCCCAAATGGGCAGTTCCTCCAGTGGCAATCCACCCAGTGGCAATTCACACAGTGGCAACTCCCCTAGAACCACCTATGACACCATAGACAGTTTTTGAACAGGTGTTAACAAGGGTCAAACATTAAAAATCGACAGGTTTTTTTTTCAATGGTAAGCACAGGAGAGGGTTACACTGAGCACTGAACACATAACGATGGAAGTAGGGGGAAGGTGAGTGGGTTTGCTTATTTGACATCATCAGGAGACCTGCTCAATGAACTATGAAGCTGTCCTGTGAATTACCTCAGTTTCTGGTTTAAACTCATCTTATCTTCTTCTACGGCTTTGACTCTGCCAAAAAGAAAACAAAAATATGCCGTCGGGAAACTGCTGCTGACCCGCGAAACTGAAAGATTGAGTCACTTCTCCTGAGTCCTATCTCCATCGCTACAGTGGATTGAGGCCTTCACCGACTAAGTTTGCGATGGTAACAACAATAACGAGGCCAGACCGACAGAAGAGTTGGAGCTGTCTTCAGCCTATAGTGCTCAATTATACCAGTTTTGACCAAGTTATTGATAGTGTGTATTGGGCCTTTAATGTTTTAACCAGTTTGACGAAGTTTTTGATAGTGCGTGTACGTGGCATTATTGTTTTAACCAGTTTGATGACGTGTTTGACAGTGTATACAGGATAATCTAATCGACAAGGGAAATCATATAACACTTAATTTAATATTAATTTAATTAATTATCAGACATTGAAGCATATAATTAGAATACAAATGTAACAATGATTATTGGATAAATACATATTCTTTTAATTAAAAAGACACAATGAATGATGAGCTATCTGTAATAACAAAATATTACAAAAATATGTGGGCTATCTTCTTCATTGCTAACTATCAAGAATTTGTTATAACTTAATTGAATATATAACTACTATGAACAATGAACATGTTATAACTAGTAGGAAGTCATGAATATGGTCCATTTTAAAACAATGCAAGGTAAAGTTTGCTATCTAATAAATGTTATGATTCATTGAAGTTCATCGATTAAAATAGATTTTGTAGAAAAGCATCTTCGTGTGCATGTGTTCTATAATATATGTTAAATAACTAATGTATTCATATATAATATATGAATAGTAGGTTTATTATCGGAAAATATAACTAGAAATCGAATGACCGGGATTCATTTTACCGGGTATCATATGGTATGGGGATCAAATGACCGGGAATCAATTGACCTAGACCCATATGAGTTAAAGTCAGGGAATGAGGGTATATGCTATGAAGAAAAATATATATACCTATTAAAAAGGGATTCTTCAGATTGCAAATTTAATTTGAAAGTTTCAAATACCAGTCTTAAAGAATCATGAAATCTGAAAGTAAATGCATCACAAGAAATGGAACTCACCAATAATTTTGACCATGAAATTTACTATAAAGCCAGAAAAAAAGTCTAACTCAGCAGTTAGTATTAACAAAAAAAAATAAGAAATTTAAAGGAATAAATCATGAACACCAATGGTAAGTCCAGATGAAGATTTCTTCTTATTGTTAGTTTTTACTTCAGATTAACTGAGAATTTAGGTATCCATCATATTATGTTTAAGTTTTCTTATGTCTAAGAAACTTGGGGGGGGGGGTGGAGTTATGTAATAGGATACCGTAGTTCAATGGCACAATAAACTAATAACTAAATAAAATAAATGCTTATACCTGTGCAGGTGATAGCAGTTAGTAAATCTAAAATAATTCAAGAAGTAGGTAGAACTGATCTCAGTATGGGCGGGAATTTGAATATCATTACAGTGTCCAGTGTTTAGCAGATATGTTCTTTTTATTGATTACTATCATAGCATTGTTTTGTTCATATTTTGCAGATTTACAAGCAATATGATTTATATAAAATTATAGTGTTATGGATAGATTAAAACTGGAACATAGGAGACATGCCAGAGTATGTGTATTTAATTAGTAATATAGTTTTGTATATATTTTAATGTTATAGTTATTTATAATTAGTCGTATTTTTCAGGCCTCAAATGTACACTCTTAAACATTACCATAAAATTCTTAGTTAACCTATTACATTTGTCGCAACTTTATAAACAATAGTAAATAATAATACACTTCAATCTTTCTGATAAATTTTTATCTTTTCTATCAGTATAACTATCATCAAGGATAATATGAATAAACCATCAATAGCATTTAATAATCAATAGGTAAAAACTACACCATTTTAGCCTCAAATTAAAAAAAGTAAAGTTCAAATTAAAAAAAGTCTATTTCAGATTAAATAAAGTGTACTTCAAATTAAAATAGATCAATTTTGAATTGAAATAACTAAAGTACATATTAAAACTTTCATTCCTATCATATAAAATATCATAAATTATCAAAGATGAACTCAAGTGAAGATCAATTCAACCATCTAATTTATCTTTGAAATAATCTGAATATTCTTCTAGTGTATCCATTATACGTGAACTTTTGACTTAATATATATTTGTACTTGTTACTTGAATAAATACATGATGAAATAAAACTTATTATTTCCATTATTCAATATAATATGTTGAAAACTTCGTATTTGTGAAAAAAACCTTATTCATTTGAAGATCGATAGTTTTACAGTGAAAAAATACGATGTTTTAATTTGAAATAGAACTGTTTTGATTTAAAGTTGACTTTTTTAAATATGAACTTGACTTTTTTTTTTAATTTGATGCTAAAATGGTGTAGTCTGCAAATTATATAGTCCTGGATAGGTTAACGTGCAGTTCCCTTAACAACATAAATACGTCAGAGACAATGAATATCACGCAGTTTCAGCAATTCAAGTGAATTAGTTTTTAAATCATGCATCACAAATATGCAACCGGACCGGGTTTCTTAGGTAATCTGGGAGCCTCTATTCTCTTTTCTTATTTACTACTCTAATTGAAAGCAAATTTTAAAATAAATTCACACTCATACTCTTTCATTTGCTTGCAAACGATGTTAATAATTTAAGCCGAACGCCCAATCGACTAAGAGGGAATTGTGTGCCGTTCTGGGACGGATAATAAATTTGTTAAAAATATTTTATACGTTACTTTTCAAATAAATAATCAAACTCGTCACTTTTAATAAGCATTACAATTCATTATCGTAACAAAAAACAAGGGCAATTACATTCAAATATAGTTAAAATCTGGCGTATTCTAATATACGAGATCAATCAGACAAAGCTCAATTAACTAATCTTAAAAATTGAGAGTCGGCAGGATTATTTCTTTCACTGGTAAGCACAAGAAAGGGTCACTTTGAGCACTGAACACATTAAAATGGAAGGAGGGGTGAGGGAGGTGAATGGGTTTGCTCATTTTACTACATCAGGAGACCCCTCTGACTGGACTGTAGAATAACTGCTCAAAGAAAAGCTGTCCTGTAAAATGCCTCATCTGCTGGTTTAAGCTCATCTTATTTTCTTCTACGGCTTTGACTCTGCCCAAAAAAGCACGATATATGCCGTATGGAAACTGCTGCTAACCCCTGGAACTGCAAGATTCAGTCACCATCGCTAGAGTATATGGAGACCTTCATCGACTAAGTTTGCGATGAACCTAACGAGACAGACCGAGAGAAGAGTTGGAACTGCCTTTAGCTTATAGGGCTCAATTATACCAGTTTGACCAAGTTATTGATAGTGTGTATGGGGCCTTTATTATTTTTAACCAGTTTGACGAATTGTTTCACATTGTGTATTTAGCATTAGTTTGTAACCAGTTTGACGGAGTGTTTGACTGTGTATGGGCATCACTGTTTTTAACCAATTTGACAGTGTGTGTGGGCATTACCGTTTTCAACTAGTTTGACAAAGTTTTTGATAGTGTCAATGGGTATTACTGTTTTTTAACCAGGTTGATGACGTGTTTGACGGTGTATACCGGATAATCTAATATTCTAAACGATTAGGGAAGTCATATCACACTTAAATTAATATCATTTTAATTATTTATCATTTATTGAGGCACTTACTAAGAATACAAATGAAACCTTGACTAATCGATAAATATATATTCTTTCAAAAATACAGAGCGAATAGTAAGTTATTTACTATTACGTGCAATTGAAAGGTTCTATTACAAAAATATGTAGGCTATCTTCTTCAATACTAACTTTCAAGACCAGGTAAAAAATGAATAAAGAACATGTTAGAACTAGTTTCAAGTCATGAATAGGTTCTATTCTAAAAAAATGCAAGGCAATGTTTGCGATTTACTAAATATTATTCATTCATTGAAGTTCATCGATTAAAATAGATTGTGTAGAAAAGCTCCAACGTGAATTCTATTTATAAAACATAATCATGAAGTGAAATCATTTTTTATAAGTTTGCTACGCTTCCATATTCTTTTCAATAAGTTCGCTGACAGATGACATGTCTCATATTTTCGCAAGAAGGGATGTTGTTGAACTGTTCGTTCTTTTCGAAGAACGTAGTGAACTGAAAACAGGGGTGCGTGACCAGAGAATTGCGTTCTAATGTCCTGATATCACCAGCAGCTACTCTGGTACCTGTAAACAATCAGAATTATAATGTGCAAAATTATTTATAAAAAAAAAATTATTTGGAACCAGTGATCCATTCATTATTGGCAACACTGCGTCCTCTAAATTTAATTACTCTTTTGCTATTTATTTTTCTTTTAAACCTAGCGGAGCATGAGAAATACTTAGGGTTTTTTTTATTGTGTAGTTGTAGAAATTCGATTCTTATTTTATCGAACAAGACCTGTAAGCGAAAATACAGTAAATAAAGTAATTCTCATACTTTTCCTCGTTGCACTATTTACAGTCCATACAGTAAGAAAAGATACTTCAAGTCAGTATTTAGTGTTATCTTCAATATATGTGGTGATAAACTTAATACGATTTTCCCCTACTAAACATCTTGTAAAACATCTAAAGATCATTAATAATTAACCACGCCCTCAGTTGCTATTGTGTACTCATCGTGGCAACATGTTCTTCGTCAATATTCATTGTAATTCTGTATTTTTTCTCTGCTTTTCTTCTCTGACTAAAAATGAGAGTTATTTTTATTTAGATTCAAAAATCAATAGCCTCAATATTAAATTGAAATAAATGATTCATCTGATTTCATTCATTAAATAATTAATAAGTGCAAGTAAACCGTAAGTGCGTTCAAACATGGTAAATAAAGATAGAAGTATGTTAAGTTTCGAATTCATTGACGGTGAACTTGATCCATTCTTCAGAAACGATGTAAACAAATGGCGTCACACAGAGTACTCTTAAATATTATAAGTATTATAAGATGAATATTATAAGTGAATAGAGTGTAAAACGTGATAAAAATAATTTTATCCAAGTTTATTGCCATGAAAATGCACGTTTAACTGAATAATAGCACATTTTTTATTTAAAAACAAAAGGAAAATACTTTGTGTGACGTCACTCAGAGTATTTTCGGATGTTCCAATATTGTACTTGGTATACTTCTCTATTTATTTACTATGCGTTCAAATAACTGAGTCATATTCACCTCTGTGAATTCTGAAATACTCCACACATTTGGTACATACTAAATTAGTCATGTTGAGTAACTTAGATTAGATGAATGTATATATTTTACCATTTAGCGATAAGAAGGAATAAATAAATAAAATCTAAAGCTTATGAATACAATAAAAAGCTTAAAAAGAAAAGTGGGAAAAATAAAATATGATGAAGTAATCAAATATTATTCATAATTGAATGATTCCGAACAAAATAGGTGACGTTATTTCAGAAACTAAAAATAAAATATTGCAGCTCCCACAATTGCTAACAAATGTTTATAAATACAAATGACTTACCATTTCCGAAAATCCATTCATAGCCACCAACCAAACTGTGTTGCAGACTAATCAACACTGAACGGCGACCATGCGTACCTATAGAGAAAAATAAAGATATTTTCATAATATAAACTCGTATATATTATTAATTATTTTATTTTGAATTAGTTTATAGTTTTCCCCGTGTAAATGGATTCTGTTTTCAACATTTGCTTTAGATATATCTTGCACAAATGTTGCATAAGTTATGTCTTTATACTAAAACAGACTATATTTAGTTATCCGGAACAACATTATCTGAAAAAAAATCGTATTATAAAACCATAGTAAAGAATATTCTAAAGAAGAACGGGGGGAGCCAGATATCTCGAAGGAAGAAGATTCCCATCTATTCCAACCTTGGAGGTTCGGGTAGTCAACTACAATATTAGGTAGGTCATGTGAGCAGGCCCCATGCAAACGGTGAGTATGGTTTGCATCCGATCAGAGGTAATGCACGTACGAAAGAGGACCGGATAATGACAACAACGGAATTGAGCAAGACGAACTCGGTCCTCCCTCGACAGAGACGTCTCATCCGTACAAACCACAGGTTGAACCTCTAAGGAAGAGAAGTATAGGAGTGACAAAATATGAATCCACTGACTGATTGGGTAGGGGACAGAATGGATAGAATTATGTTATGAGGAATCGACAACTGCCGCAACAACTTAATTTAGGAATGTGTCAGATTCAGAGACTTTTGCAGGAGAGGATCTGTCGTACAAACTGTGAGTACAAATAGAGGTCTAATGATTTACATATGTTTTTTTTTTCTCTTCTAACTTTCTTCTGTTGCTCATGAATTAGATGATACTATTCCAATTAACAATGAAGGTCCTCTAAAATCTATGAATGATCCTATGCCTATGTCATTTTTTGGAGCCCCTGCAACATCGCACGAGGTCACTCGAATGTTATCTGGAGAAACAAAGAAGATTGAAGGTGTTCAAAATCAAGTAATCAAATTTTTAAGATGTTCAATCCTAATTCCGATAACATCATGCACTTCAAGTCCATATATAGATATTTTGTTTCAATGAAAATGTATAGCTATAGTGTTTTGAAATCATCTAAATATTTTTCTAATAAAATCGCTAACCTCATCCCTATTCACCATCATCATCATACTAGGTTTGTCAATAGTAACCAACTCAATTTTCCTAATATGCATAAAACTGTTTGTCAAAATATCTTCTTATACCAATCTGTTTCCATTTGGAATGATTTACCACTGTATCTCCGTAATTGTGTCTCCTTTAATAAATTCAAGAGATAAATTAAAAAATATTTGATGCCTAGTGTTTCTACTTAATTATTATTGTAGTCATATGTGCACTCTATATACATTGTTTTTGTTTTTTTGGTTGAGATAGTTTTGTGCCTTAAATTTAATTTCGTTGCTGTGTATATATGTATATGTACGGTTTATTTTTCCGAGTTGATGGGCGTGGACTTCATGTACCTATCCTTAGTATCCTATCACTGTGGATGTGGGAGAAGTTTGACAAGGAACCATGTGCCTGATATGTCATGTACATAGGTTTTAGATTACCCTAAAGTTACCATGGGGTTTTAAACAAATATAATTATTATAAAACCTGGTTTTTTCCTTGTACATACTATGTGTTTTTTGTTTAAATAAACTATTTATTATTATTATTATTTATATGAATCCGGAAAGGCATTTGTCACAGAATCACCATAGATCATGATGATGAGCAAGACGGGGATTAGCGAGCCAAGCAGAGCCAGTTCCATGTTGTATTTCCAATTGTAGAGAGTAATGAGAGTTATGAAAGACATCTGAGAAGAGACAGGCATGTGATTTCAGGTCAGCCTTGCAAGGAAAACGGTTTGTCAGTGGTATTGTAGTTGGTTGATCATCCCAGCAAACATTGCAACGTCGGCCGTATGCTGGCGTGCATCGGTAACCTTATGGCAACGTCGTGCATCGGCAAATTGATTCATTTCGACATCGGCACAACGTCGGCTACACAACATACGGCCGTCGGATGGATATTATTTGTCGGCAGGACGTCGTTCCTACAACAGTCGGCCGACAGATTAATATTATTTGTCGGCACGATGTCAATACCCAACAATCGGCCGCTTGATGGATATCAAGTGTTGGCACGATGTTGGCAAAACATCTATAATTATGCACGCAAATTGATTTTAAGTATTTGTTGCTGCGATGTTGACTAAACATATAAGAGCCGCTTCATACCTATTATACTGTATGTTTCAGGCCGCTTTCCATTATATAACTACTAGTGTACTTCCGTATTAAAATTTATGGGGTATCAAAAGTAAATTATATAAATAGAAGGCTAGATATTTAAAGGAAAAAATGTAAAAAAAATTTATCTAGTTTTTTTTTGTAAAATATTCGGTACAAAATTACACTAGAAATTTTTTTGCTAGCTATAGAAATTTTCATTTAAAAAATTTGTAAAAGAATTTAGAAATATAAAAACTGTGCAATAAAATTATGTAACAAATGTAGCAATGTAAAAAATATATTTTTAAATATTAAATAGAGTTACGTGTTTCGTTCCATTATTTATTATACTATCAATTATAAATCATAACGAGTTTGAATTAGCCTAGGTAATAAATATTGAAAATGAAAAATCATTAAATCAATTGAACCTATATGTACAGTGATAACAAATATACATATACATTTTAGTTACTCCTTACATAATATTTCGTGATATATTAATTCTTTCCGTTCATATTACGAACTTTTTCATAAAAAAACATTAATTTTTGACGTAGGTATATCACAAACATTTGCCGCATAGTGAATTATATATAAACAGAACGTTCTTTTAAAAAGACCTTAATTATATTGATATCGATGATTTAAATATTTTTGGGAAACCTGATCTCAGATTTAGTGTATTGATTAAAATTATCCAGTACAAATTTTGTGAAATACTTTGGTAACTGGATGAAAATAATGCTATCTATATACCTAGAATTAGTTATCGTGAACTTTGAGCGTCGACATTATTGGAACAATGCGAACGCAGCCCCAGTGTATACTATATGTAGCGTCAGTCCAACGTCAGTCTAAATCTGTTATACGCCAGTTTAATATTTAATATGTACTACCATAAATTTGTTAATCAGACTGATTGCATTTCGTATGATTTATAATTAGGTACCCATTTTATCGAAATATAAAAAGTCTATTAGAGCCAAAGAGAATTATCAACCCGGTTCTTCTACCTAACACAAATAGGTAAGTTCCTAGATACCTAGGTATTTCAATTTTTAAAATTAAGGTACCTACCTAAAGTACCTCTATTATTCTATACCTAACTAGCATGTAGGCTATGGCCAGTGGCCACTAGGTCTTGAGTTTAGATACCTACAATCTCCGTTATCTTTCATTTTAATTTAAAATGAAAATCATTACCTAGGTAGTAGGTACTAACTACTTAGATATGCTATCCGTTCGACGATATAGTATTTTATGAAGTGTCATGCCAAAATTGTACCTACCTAGGTAACTTATTTGTTTGATGGTAAATTTGGGTCTCATCATCGATTCATCGTCGACATAATGTCAGCCTAATATACTCTGCTTGATTGATAATATAATATAATATTAGGTACCTTACCGTACCTAGGACTAGGAGTAGGGGCTAGGGTCAAATTATCATTAATAACCTAGGTTGAAGTTGAACCTGAAGGTACCTAGACATTATTATTGTTGCTGTAACTGTAATCTGATGTTCATGAAGTCTAGTCTGTTCTCTGTAGACTGTAGCTAGGTATTTGTGCACTGTCACTGAACTGTGAACTCTTTACTCTTCTCAGACTTCTGATTTTCTAAGAGCCTGGAGAAAAGATATAAATTTTCCTTAATTTTGGCCACCTAATTCTCCAACATTTTTCGTGCTAAAATAATGAGTAAAATTTTTGGTAATAGCCTTATTGGAATAAATAGCAAAAAGTCCTTTGAGTCTCTGACATGACAAGAAACTCTATTTTGGAGGCTGTCAGTGCAGACTCATTCAGAGGACTTTTCACTATATATTCCTATATAGTATTAGTAATTGCTAATTAATGATGGTATATATTAATAATACCATTAATTTTAATACTTATTTTAGGAGGAAAAATGTTGGACAGTTGGAGCCATGGAAGATTAGCCAAAGTAAGGAAAATGTTAAATGTCTACAGCTTTTTTTTTGTTGACTTATACCAGCTTACAGCAACACTAGTAATAATGCCTACCTGAAGGCTTAACCTAATTAATAATAATTAATATAGCCTATTATCCATGTTACAGAGTATGTCAGTTAAAGCCAATTAATTGGCTTAGGTCCTAGGACTTAGGTAGATTTCAAAAGGCAAAACTCCTTGTCTAATTGGCTTTAAATTTTGAATTAATTCCTATGTTCCCATGTTAATTTTGGTTTGAAATCTTCAAAATATGAGCCAAATTCTAATTGGCTTAGCTCAGAATTTTATTGAAATGTTGGCTCAAAAATTGGATTACAATTTTCCAGCCTCTGAAACATGGTCTATCAGTGTACTAGTGAGCACCAGGTTACTAAGAAGTATCTGTGACTGTATGATTGAATACTTCACCATAATTCATAAATATTTTAAATTATAAAGAAATAGTCAAAAAAATTGATGGTTAACACTAGGTACTGCCTACTGTCTACTGAATGCATAGAAATTATGCATTTTTTGTCAATTTTAGGTATTTCTTTAAGCACAACTCTGAAATCTTTGCTAATAATTAAGGCTATTGTTAGCAAAGATTGTACTGCTAATATTAGTAATATACCAGTTTGCAAAGTGTGTCAATGTCACCAAAGATATATGGAAATGTTTTTTGAGGGGAAATATATCTGTGCAAGATCTTAGGTACTATTTTGTAATCAATTCCTATATTTACATGTAATTATTGCATACGTTTTGGAGATACAGCTAGCTTGCTAACTATAGATAAAGAAATACTGTATCCACCAAATGACTAAAAAAGGATTGTACTCATTTTGAAAATTAATGAAGTTGATAATACATTTACATGCCAATAACAATGTACAGCATTGATAGTGTGCAATTAAATGAATTAATTGTGTGAAATGGAGATAATTTTATTAGGATAGTTCAATCCAAATTTAAGGTCTTAATTTATAGAAAATTGTTTTGAAATTAATTTCTTATGTAAAGTTAAGAATGATTGTAAATATATTTCATATAACTAGCTGCATTACTTTATTCTCAAGCTTGCAAAGTTGTGATTATCTTCTTTTTGACAAATAGCTATAAGATGATTGTTGTTAAATTTTGATGACTGTTCCATAATACTGATACCAACTTTTTCCTTTATAGTTAGCTGCTAACTACATCAAGCTGATGAGGTATGCAGCACTCTTCTGTCAGAAATCCCTCAAAGGAATAGCCATGGACTGCTTGGTGTCAGTGAAGATTGGCAAGAAGAACTCTTTTGTCTTCTAGGAGGAGGTGAGCCAGAACCTGTCTTTGCTGCCTACTCCTCTGTGGATATCCCAATGCAGGTGTGTCTTCATCATTCATTTAACTCTAGATAATGAATATCTGACATTGAATAACTCGCATATAAAGTAATAAACTTTAATGTAAGAACTTTGAATAAATGTATAAATTCAAGAATTTGCATGGTGCAAACTTTAAAAATCTTGGTCTGCAATGGAGGGCCATTAGTCTTCTAAAATTGATGACTATTTATGGTAGATTAAAGAAAATTTGTTCTCTAATTGGGGTAGTTCTTTTACTCAGGAATCTACATTCACTATAGAGGAATTTTACTGTATTACATGAAAGGTTCACTTTGAATGTATCACATGTTCTTGTGAGTGATATGCGAAGTTGATCTTAAAAATATCTTATATAATTAATTAAAATTTTGAATGATATAATCAACTCATAACTTTTGGTTATTTGAACAGATAGCCTTTTTTCCATAGGTACTGTTTTGGTCAATAATTTCTTTGTCTTTTCAGCCAAGTACATCGTGTGCAAAATGTGTGACGTCATCACTCTGGATCACATGAAGGAAGAGCAGATCGAAATGTACGCTCACATTGCAGAGATTGACCGCAAGGGAGAGAAGGTCTTTGAGATCTCCACTCTCAATATGGAGGGAGTGATGTAACTCTAGGAAGAGTACTCTGTCTGCGATCAGAAGCTTTGAGGAAAGAAGATTGAGAGTTTTCTTAACAGGTAAAGAAAGTGGTGCATTGACTACATTACTGTGTGCTGGCATGCTTTCGATAACCTTTATGCTCCCCAGGTGATCTATCTTAAAGCTGGTTGTGGTGAATGGAAGAAAAGAAGTATAGCTCTAAAATTATGCTCTTCAACTACAAGGTCTTAAATTTTGTGTTAGGTAGGCTTCATTTACTATCACCTTTGCATTTTCCTCCTCCAAACGTGAGTTCAGTCACAGATTCTTATGTCTATTTTCGTCACATTCCTTGGTAAGTGGCTGTATTCACGGATTAGCTTTTCTGCATCCATGAGCATTGAGCAATGTTATCGAAGGTGGTAAATGACATGATGACTTTGCTCATGTAGCCACTGTCCTTTCTGACTGCTTCTTCCAGTCCCTTGTACTTATTCACTTTCGAAGTCAGTGATATGACCAGAAATGGTCGGAGCAGACGTTAAACCTAAAATTATTTATCACTTGCAACTTCTAACTTTCTATTTGAATAAATATTGAGAAATAATTTATTAATAGTTTATAATATGCTAGATACATCAATAGCTTTTATTTTTTGTATAGTTTATACGAGGTATATTAGACCACTTCTGCAACAATTTATCAATGATTATTGTTTCATCCATCAGGCAAACTTCGCTGACTTCATATTACTGAAGACGCTGAAGTAAATTCAAAGTCTTGATGAATGATGAGAAAGACAGGAACAATGTTGGCATCTATGTTTTTCATGAATGGACTGAGACAGAACAGGTGAGAACAGTGATAGTTGAGCTCCTGGTCTTTACAGTAGTAATCCAATTGGCAGATTTTATTTATAAGGGAACCGTGAATTTTTAGATACAATTAATTAATTATTTATAAGGGATTTGCTTATATCTTATTCATCAACTTGTTCAAATTCTCAATTTCATTTCTCTTCCTTATCATATCAGACTCTGACTTCAGCGAGTTAACTCAGAAGATCTCCAACTGTGAATGCAATTACTGGCAAGAGGGTGAGACCTATTCAGAGGGAAAGCAGACCTAAGAGGCACGAGAGAATCACTACTGACAAGAGGTAAGTAAATACAAAAGTGATAGATAGCGCTACTCAGAAATAGTGATGAAGAGTAGTGTGATGGGTATTGCTGTTTGGATATTTCTTTTCTGAAATTGAATGTGCTGAAAGGACGATTGAAAATTGTCATTGTTCTGTAGAAATTTATATCTGCAAAAATGACTTCGGTACCAAATTTTTACAAATTATAATGTTTATTTCTCTACAAATTTATATCCTATACAATTTTATTCGTTCCCGCAGGACTAAATTCGAAAATGAACCTTTGAGGTTCGTGCGAAGAAGCAACATACAGGTCAGGCTGTTCCAAGGGTTAGATATGCTTCCCTAGCACCCAAATACGTACGAGGGGATTCATCCTTATAAGATTTAATTTAATTTAATTTTATTGAAATATTCTGAACCACTTCAGGGACAATCCCCCATTTAGTGGTCTTGTGACATAGTTTAATTTTCTTCTCAGCACCTACTCAGTAGGCGCTGAGAATTACAAATTTTTCACTACGTTATGGTACTATTTAAAGGGGATTAGAGAGAGAAAAGAGGGGGTTAAATTAGATGGTAAATATTGATTGCTTTTAGGAAATCAAATATTAGGGTTGGATTTATATTGTCATCTAGTAGTATTTTTAGGGATAATGGTTGGTTATTGGGAATTGGGAGGAAGGTTGATCTTGATATTGCTAGTTGAGTGCATTCTATGAGAATGTGCTTGATTGAGAGTGGTGCATTGTTGCACCAAGTGCAGGGAGGGATGACTTGCGCTATTGAGTTGTCCATTAGATAATTGTGGGTGAGATTGCTGTGTCCAAGGCGGAGTCTATTGATGATGACTTCTTGTTTACGAGAAAGCGGAATTTTTTGAGGTTTTGATGGTTCTGGTCTAATGGACTTCAGTTTAGTTGTCGATGCATTCCAATTTAGTTTCCATTGTTCATTTATTTTGATTTTTATCATCGGTGTCCAGTCAGTGTAGGGGCAAGGGATGAATTCTGGTGCTATAGATGAGGCTCTTTTTGCATGTAGGTCTGCGAGGTTGTTTCCAGGGATGGAGCTGTGGCCAGGTATCCAGAGTAAAACTATTTCAATATGTGATGTTAGCAGGTTATGGAAAAGATGCTGTATATTGAGACAGAGTTGATTCTTTGGTTCCAGGTTGTCTATGGCTTGTACTGCACTTAGTGAGTCGGTGCATATCAGAAATTGTTTGATGGTTGGATTTTCTGTGAGGCTTCGAGATATGAGATATGATGCTAATTTGAGTGCTATGAGTTCGGCTGTGAAGATCGATGCCACGGCCGGTAGAGTTGCTACCTCAACTCTATGGCCGAAAACAGCTGCACCACCTACACCAACTTCACTTTTCGATCCATCAGTGTAGATGTGCTTGTGGTTTGGATAAGTGGAATCTACATGATCTCTGAAGATGGGGTTAAAGTTGGCTATTGATTTGGTTTCAGGAGTCACCAATTCTGTGTCAATCTGTGGTCTCTGTAGACACCACGAGTAGGTAGTTGGAGTTCGATGAGGGAGAACGGGCTGGGTGGGTAGGTGAAGATCTGCTAGTGCATTGTTAGTACGGGATATGACAGATTTACAGGATATAACATTATTTGAAAGGTAGCGCTGCAGTGTGTTGTTAATCAGGATGTTAAAGACAGGATTATTAATAAAACTTTTGATCTTGAAGAAGTAGCGGCATACTAAATCTGTTCTTCTAGCTGTTAATGGAGGTTCATTCAAGAGTATTTGCAAACTGTTGATTGGAGATGAGCGGAAAGCACCAGAACTGATTCTGAGTGCTTCATTCTGAATGACTTCTACCTGCCTCAGCAGTGCATCGGAAGCGGAGCCATATACTACGCACCCGTAGTCTATTTTTGGGCGTAGTATGAGTCTGTAGGTGTGCAAGAGAATATGCTGGTCAGCTCCCCATGTAAGGGAGGAGAGACTTCTGATTAAATTTAGTGATTGTTGGCATGTTGTTACAAGATTTTGTATGTGCGGTTTCCATGTTAATTGCTGGTCCCAAGTCATTCCCAAGAACCTTACTGTTTTTTCTGCGGGTAGTCTTGCTCTGTTCATGGTTAGTACGGGGATTTGTGGGAAGTCAGGTTTTGGGTGAAAAACGATGCATTTAGTTTTAGTTGTTGAGAAGGTGAATCCGTTCTGATCTGCCCATTTGGATAGTTTATTGATGATTGGTTGTAGTACAGATATAACTTGATGCATGCTGAAGTCTGAAAAAGCTATTTGAACATCATCGACAAATAATGACTGATGGATTTGCTGTGGAATAATGGAGGATATTGAATTTATTTTGATGGCAAAGAGTGTGACTGAGAGGATGCATCCCTGTGGAATGCCTGCCTCCTGTAGTTTCTCTTCAGAAACAGCTGACCCAACTGCTACTCGGAATCTTCTTTCTTTCAAGAACTCCACAATGTATCTTGGTAGCTCTCCTTTCATGCCCAGATTGTTAATATCTTTGAGGATGCCGTAGCGCCATGTGGTGTCGTACGCTTTGGCAAGGTCGAAAAAAACTCCTATTGTAACTTTGTTATCGGCGAAAGCTTTTTTGATATAGGTGTCTAGTCTGATGAGATGATCTATTGTAGCTCTATTTTTGCGAAATCCACACTGAAATGGTGATAGGAATTTATTGCTTTCAAGGAATTCTATTAGTCTCTTATTAATGATTTTCTCCATTAATTTCCCCAAGCAGCTTGTTAGTGCTATAGGGCGGTAGTTGGTTGGGTTGGTGTGGTCTTTTCCTGGTTTGGGTATTGGAATGATGCAGGATTCGCGCCATTTAGGCGGGTAAAATGATGTTGTCCAAAATCTATTGTACAGTAAAAGAAGATGCTCTAATGCTCTCTGCGGGAGATATTTAATCATGGAGTAGTGAATTTTATCAGGTCCTGGTGATGTATTTGCTGCTGATGCAAGTGCAGATTTGAGTTCAATCATTGTGAAAGGAAGGTTGTAGTCAAAATTTGTATTGGTTGAAAAATCCAATGGTGAGGATTCTTGTAGGGTGCGGATCTGATTGAATGTTGGAGAACAGTTATTGTAGCTTGATGTTGAGCAAAAAGATTCTGCTAATTTATTTGCAATTTCTTCTTGAGTGGTAAATGAAACGTTGTTGGAGTCTTTTAGGAAGGAAATGATGCGTGGTGGACGGCCTCTCATTTGTCTCAATTTTTGGTAAATTTGAGACATTGGGGTGTTGTATTTCATTTTGCTGAGGAAGTCTTGAAGTTCTTTTTGTTTACTTTGGCGGATGGTTTGTTTGGTAATTGCTCTGATTCTCTTCCAGTTTATTTTATGTGCGATGGATCCTGTTCTCTTGTATAGCTTGTATAGTCGTTCTCTTTCTGCATAGAGTCTTTTGCAATCTTCATTCCAGAAGGGAGAAGGGAAAAAGCGTTTGGGGATGAAAATAGGAATATGATGGTCGGCTGCTTTATAAAGTTTATCGTAGAATTCGTCTAAAAGGGTTGCACTGTTGATTTGATTATTAACTCCCGAGAAAGTGTTCCATACTGCATCTTCAGAGTAGCTGTCCCAATTTGCCTTTTTGTAGTTATATCTTGGTCTTAGTTGTGAGTTATTGTTGTTTTGGTTTATGGCTGAGATCATGATTGGATGATGGTCACTAGATAGTAGTGAGTCAAGTGCAGTCCACGTGAGGATGGGGGTTATATTAGGGTTGCAAATTGATAGGTCTATAGATGTACCTGATTCGTGAGTGGGACTGCCATCGTTTAGACAGTTTAGCTGCATATTGTTGATTATGTTTGCGATGATTCTTCCTCTTGGATCTGCAGGCGTTGGCCCCCAGTTCTCATGATGAGCATTAAAGTCACCCAGTAGGATGAATGGTTCTGGTAGTTGTTGGATGATATGAGTTAATGTCTGAGGAGTTACTTGTTCACTACCTGGTAGATATATTGAAGCAATGGCTATTGGCGAGTGATTGGAAAGCTGAATTTTTGCTGCTATTACTTGGTGTGGACTGTCAATTTCAAGCTGTTCATAAGGTAGTGATGAGTGGATATATAGAGCTACACCACCATGAAATCGGCGATTGTAGTGACCCTGTTTGCATATTCCCTTAAAACCTGGTAACTTAATCATGAAGTCACCTCCTAGGAATGTTTCCTGGATGGCTATGATTGTGAAATGACGAGTTTCTATTAGTTTGAGTAGGTCTTGTTTTGCTGATGATGCTCCCCTTACATTCCATTGTAGAATGTTATCCATTGTGAAGGATAGACAGCTGTAGACTGCACCAAGCCACAGGCACGCAAAGATAAGAGTTTTATCTATGCTTCCTGTGGTGGTGTTTTCCGGAGTTATTCGATCTTTGTTTGTTATGTCTTGATTTGGGGGATTTGGATTGGTGTCTTGATCTATTTCGATTTATTGGACTTCTAGATTTGGATGTTTGGATTGGAGCGCACATTGTATTTCTAAAATCATTTTCCATGGCAGTGACGTCGTCCTGTGTGGCAAATGAAGTACTTGGTATATCTGTTGGTATTTCAATATTGGAGTTTGGTTTGGTTGGTTTATTTGCAGTCTTCTTTATGTTTTGAATGAGTGATTTTTCTGGTGGTTTGACATTGATGGGTTGGTTGTTCTGCTCTGGTGGTTTGACATTGATGGGTTGGTTGTTCTGCTCTGGTGGTTTGACATTGATGGGTTGGTTGTTCTGCTCTGGTGGTTTGACATTGATGGGTTGGTTGTTCTGCTTTGGTTTTTGGAATTTGATAGTGGCTTCACTGTAATTCATAGTTTTGAAATTTGGGTTGTTTTTTTGAAAGATAAATCTTGCTTGGCTTCTGGGAATTCTATTTTTGCTTTGAATTGAGAGTATTTCTTGTTCTTGTTGAGTTTCTTTGCATTTTGTTGAGCCTGTATAGTGATTTTCTTTGCAGTGGTAACAAGTTGGTAGTTCGGAGGTACAACTATCGAGGATATGGTCATCGGATGTGCATTTTGCACATTTTGCTTGGTTTCTGCATCTTTTTGTGGTATGTCCAAATTGCAAACATTGTTTGCATAACATGGGTCTATTTTTGTATTCATATATTTTTGTGAGAGCTTGTTCTCCAGGGATGTTGAGAAAAATAGGAATTTCTGGTTGGTTGAAGCTAATGAGGAGTGGTATTGCACGGGGGTTTCTTGATTTGATCCATGTTGCTATTGCTATGTCTTTAATTGGTAGAGTTTCAATTAGTTTACTTTTGTAAGTTTCAAATTGAGCAAGGTTGTATTCATAGATGTAGGCTAGTCCTTTGGGTCCATCAAATCTATTGCTTCTGGTTACAGTGACTAGTTTATTGTTAAGTAGTGTTAAGGAAAGTAATTGTCTGCTTTGCTCTTTGCTTGATACTTGTACTGAGTAGGTTTCGTTGCTTACAGATCTAATGTTCATTACTTTGCCAGCTACTGCAGCTAGACATTTTTCAAGAAGCCATGGTGTAAAGGCTTTTTTGGTGTCCACAGACATGGATATGTCCAGGACATCCAAAAACTCCTTCTGTTGGTTGACAGCTTGAAGGTTTTCATCTTTCTCTATCTGAATAGCTCTCTTCAGACTTACTTTATTTGTTGATTGGATGTCTAACAAGGTCATCTCTCTCTTGTGTCTCGGACAATCACGGGATCCAGCTTCATGTTCATCCTGACAATGATAACATTTGGCTGGTTCATTCCTGTCACAATCCTCAGCTTTGTGTCCGGCGGCGGAGCATCGCCTACAGATGATTTCTTGCGATCTGCACCTGACAGCTGTGTGTCCATAATTCTGACATTTGTTACATTTCATTGGTTTGTTATTGAATTGGTAAACTTTTGTATCTGTTTCTTCTCCGGGAATGTAAATGCTATATGGAAGGCTGCCACTGAAGGTTATGATCAAAGCTGTTGTATTTGGATCTCGTGGTCTGATGAAAGGAGCAGTAGTGATATTATTAATATCGTAGTTCTCAGAGAGCCAGGATTGGAACTCTGTTAGTGTATCAGCAGATGTAGAGAAATCAATATGTTTAACATATATGATTCCTCTGGTGGTGTTGAAAAGAGTGTATGGAGACACCTTGCAGGGAATTTCTTCTATTTTTGAAATGGATTGCATTTTAGCATCTGTTTCGTAGTTTGATATCATTTCTATGATTAGTTTGTTTTTGTTGATGCTGAACAGTCGCTTAGGTTTGAGTGATGTTAGTTTATTGATAGTCTCTTCAACTGAAAATGGGCTGACAGATCTCTTGAGGTCACCTTCAAAGAAAAATTCATAGAATTTACTTTGGTCGGTGTTTGAGTTGTTGTCTTCTGGTATAAAGGGGATATATCTTCTCTTGGTCTGTTGTTTCGTTGCAGTTGGTTGAGACGAAATATTTTTGAGTTGTCCTTGTAGTTTTCCTATTATTGATTTCAATGCAGTTTGGTCTTGGTTAGTTTGATCTAATTCACCAAGTGGTGAGATGGAGGCTAGTTTTGATGAAATATCGTTTAGGGTTTTAAGAGAACTCTCCAAAAAGCAGTCAAGCTCTTCAAGTTTAGACTTTTTTCCTTTTCTGGTAGGTGAGGTTGAAGGGGAATTAGAGGGGGATGACCCCTCTTCTCTCTTTCTAATAGACATGGTAAATTAAGGGACGGGTCCCTTGCGCAGCAAGGGGCCACACAGAGACTAATATTACAATAGTACAATAAAGAAAAATGGTTATAGCTTATGACAAATAATGAAAAAGGAAAGTACCCCAATAAATATTGGGGGGAGCCCCGTTAGTTATACCAAGCTAGAACAATTTATGACAATAATTATAAGTATGTTGTTCTAAATAGATAACAAAAAGAAATGGTACATAACAGTATCACCACGAGAAGGTGGGGTCTCCTGGGAATACCGGTAATACAGTTGTAGTTACTAGTATCCCCTAAGTATCAAAACCCTGTCTTCTCTCCCGCACTTCGATGTTGATCGCAAAAATAATTTCAAATTTTGATACCAATTCACAAAGGTGCGGGAAATACTTCGTTCCCCTTATAAGAAGGGCCAAGTTGAAGGCTTTGGTGGAGAAGGCCATCAAGGAATGTCTACACTCTGATGCCAAAGCATTTGTTCCGTAGAAAGAGAGGCTTTAACACGAAACAGAAGTGATAAAAAATTTGTGAAATAAATTTAAAAGACATCTGCTGTATTATTTCATTTGCCTTTTCTTTATAAATTTGTAATATTCCAAATTTAGGCAATTTTATTTTCGAAATCTTTATGCAACTACTAGCCGCCATCTAAAAGATCCTGGCAAACATCGTTGTACCGATACTAGCCATCATCTAAATGATGACTGCACCCCGACACTTTGCCGCTCGTTGCCGACATTGGCCTGGTTGCACGGGTACGTTGACCCAGCATCTTGCCGACGTCTTTCAGTAACTGCAAGATGGTAAACCAATGTTGGCCGATGCTGGCTAAGGTCGGATGCCTGCATCATTTAGACATTGGCTAGATGTACCACTGTTTGCTGGGATGGTCAGCTTACGAAGAATGAGACGAAAGATACGCAGGTAATGAGAAAAACTAACACAAAAGATCTCGTAATTGAAGAGCCTATCATCTCGTTTTATCTCATTTGACTTGATTCAAATATAATAAAAACATTACTAAAGGGCTTTAGTAAGGATCTTATCATCTATAAACTGAGAGTAGCGTTAATAAAAGTAAAACATCCAAATTACCTCAGTGTGAGGCCAAAGGGATGTCACTCTCATTCTCTTCCATACACAACAGAAAGTTTCATGATAGAGCCTCTGGGGGCAAGTGACAACCAAATTATGCAGCATTGATTGCTACATTTCTAATATTTTTCAAAAACCTAAGTAATTATTCTAAGTTTGATTTTAACACACACTTTGAATTATCCTCTTTAAATCCATGTCTATGCCATCTTCGATTAGTACTGGCAACTGTCCGCCATCTTTGATGCAAGCTTCAGCAGCAGTTTCAAAGCTCATCACTTCAGTGGAAGGTGGTTTGTAGAACATAGAACCAGAACGAATGTAATCTGTGATGAATGAATTTATCAAGTTAACATATGATACCTAGTGATTCAAAATAATCCTCATGACCACTAAAGTTTCCAATCACCGCATCACTTATCGAAAAAACTCGTCTGCTGATGAAAATTATTCTGATTCGAAGAAGTAATTACGTACATAATTTCATTATCCTATACCTGATTTACAGACAACCAATGAACCAGGTGCTTGTTGCAGTTTGTAGTGTTCAACATCAAAGCTGAAGTGACAAAGTCTCTCCTCACCATTGCCAGTTTTCTCACTCTGGAAACATCTGCATCCCAAAAGTAAACACTTGTAGTTACATGCACCTTGGAAAAGAAATAAATAGTTATGAATTGATACATAAGGATTTCGGTATTGTAAACACTAAACCCAAGAGATTCTCGAGGAAGGTGAGACTTAATATCAATAATGAATTAATCTTATAATACTTATAATAACACCTACTTTCACAGTAGTGTGAGCCTAATTAAGTAACATGACTATAGGTCTGACAGTCGAGAAATTATATACATATTACAAAAATGAAACGTGCATTCAACGGAAACTTAGACTGGACTACCAGTATGTGAGCTTATGTGCGTTCGCGGAAAATTGCCACTGGGAAAACTGCCACGGGGAAGATTGCCCCCGGGAAAACTGCCACTGTGGAAAATTGCCACTGTCGGAAAATTGCTACCGAGGAAAATGGCCACCGAGGAAAATTGCCACTAGGAAATATATTAACAATATATTAACCAACTAAAAAAAATTTTACTCTATAAGAAAATACCGAACTGAATACCTACAAAAGTATTCGAATTTTATGTAAAGAAAATTTCACAGTGACAAACTAAAAAAAAATATTTCAGTCTATAATAAAAAATACCAAACTGAATACAGAAGTATTCGAATCTTATGTGAAGAAAATTTCACTGCGCGTTCATCTTTCATTGACAAGTTAAAAAATATATATCTAACTAGGAGTTTGAAATATCTAAGCATAATTGAATAACTAATTGATTTGAGTTACTGAAATTCTCTGACTTTTATAGTCTATGACGTAACTATTTATCGTATGATTAATTGATTGAGAGAGGGACACAATCAGTAACATCTACATTTACGGATATGAAAGAGAAACTTAGAAATGGATAGAACATCCTTCAGTTATAAAATTAGAGCTACCTTAACTATTTGATCGTAGAAATAATTAATCTGTAACCAGATCAATGGATCGTAAAAAAAATGTAACGTGACACTACAGTATGGACTATAAAAACGAACTCACGAATTAAACTGATTATTACTTTCAAATCGATAAAAATATTTTAATTCTTTGTATTGCATTAATTTCCCAAAAAGTATCTTCTTTATCGTAATTCTCTCAGAGTTATGTTAGTTTAAAGCTTAAACAAATAGTTTAAAGCTTTTATATAACTTTTTCCTGGAAAGTAGTTTTTTGTAACTAACCTTTATGTTAGTTACGCTGAGAAAAGAAACATATTACCAATTTGAAGTCATTTGTCAAAGTGATTAAAATAAATTCTGAATATAATACAAAAAGAATTAAAATAACGATTTATTCCAAGGTTACAAGCAGTTTAATTAATTCGACATTCTTCTTTTGTGGTCCATACTGTACACAAGACTAAACATTATTAAGATACTATGTACATTTTAGTGCACTTATGAATGAGAGAAAATAACTTGACGTCAAACTAGTAGAGTAGAGAACCTTAAATGGTTAAACCTCTTCAGGGAACAATAATTAAACACATGAAGCTAAGAATTAATTGCGTATCAGCACACTCACACGCACCGACGGAAGAATCAACTTAAATCGTATAACTTGTCAAAATGAGATGTACACATTGTAAAAATTCTTATATATTAAATTTTGATGAACATTACATTCAGTACTTATGATTTTTGAGATTTTCGAGAGAAAAAATCAGTATGTATAGTGGCAATTTTCCAGGTGGCAATCTTCCCACAATGGCAGTTTTTCCACAGTGGTAATTTTCCTCAGTGGTAATTTTCCCTGTGGCAGTTTTCCCACAATGTCAGTTTTCCCACAGTGGCAGTTTTCCTGGTGGCAATCTTCCTGGTGGCAATTTTCCTAGTGACAATCTTCCCAGTGGCAATTTTCCTAGCATCCTAATGTGGTAATAGTGTTAGAGACTAAGCTGCTGTAGATTTGGAAGCACATAACATAACTTTATTTAATTTAGCCTTAATAGAGAGACTGAGAAGGTCCAAACCCCGAACATTTTGAGTCTAAAATCAACTGAATGGAGCAATGAAACGAATTGAAGTGTGTCTATCATTAAGAATCTATCAGGTAAACAAATTCAAGATTTCACACTTCAGGCATAGCTGTACTAATTGAAATTATCTTAGCGTTGAAAAGGGCCATTTAATCAATAAGTTTGTTTGAACTCACAGAGATTCTTCAGGGTGAAGGTACTTTGGATGTTATCCCCTGGTAGTTTATGGTTCTCGTAACTATAGATGTAGTCTCTGCAGTGAGTCAAACCCACCATCAGTAGGATTGAAAGAAGACTGGACAGACGCATGTCCTCAGAATAAAGAGCAGCGAACACCTTTCTTGAGAGTTGCAGACGACACTGTGGAATATTCTGTGAAGCTTGCACTAATAGTAAGAAAGGGAGGTCATTAATTTATATTTGTTCATAGCAAACATGACAATGTAAATAGAGTATACTGAAAGTTATTAACAATAGAGTATTGTTTGAGAGTTTCAGGCGACACGGAGGAATATTCCGTGAAGCTATTCAATCTTGCACTAAAAGTAATAAATAAGGTCACTGTTTTTATATACAGAGACATAGAGTGAATACTGAACTTCAACTAATATATCTGTGCAATAATAGATGATGAATAATATGTAGATGATTCGACTTGAATTTTTAAAATTTAATTGTTATCTATCGGGTATAACAGAGAGCAATTTAAAGGCAGATTTCATTGTGTTATATGATTTAATATTCACAGATTGTGGAGATATGAATGGTATGAATATCATATTTTGTGACGACAGTGAAAACCACGTTGATATTATATTCTATATTGCAAGATAAACAACTATTTTAACTAATCAAAATTGAACATAATACGCTTTCTTGTCCATCTTATGTAGTATATTTATATTATGTGTTCCGAGCAATTTGTTGATTTGCACAATATCGAGAATGCACTGCGCGTGTTTAACCCCCTAATGTCGAGCGTGTGATTAATACCTTCATTTAATTTATTATGATATCGAACACTTTATATGTGCGTAGAGGGCGCACCGCCCCCGAACACCCCCACCCCCTTTGACAGGTAATGAAACTAGCGGATACAAAAACTGCATAACGGCCATTTATGTCGAGAATTTCCAAATAAACTTCATTTTTACATAAATATATTTAAGATTACTTTGAAGAAGTCAACAAAGATGACGAGAAATATGTAAAGATTACTTAAGACCATTATGTATTTTGATGTATCCGCTAGTATAGAAAAAAAAGAAGAATAACACTAAATAGGGGGTGTTAAGAGATTTAATGGTTTTATCAAATATACAGATAAGTTTTAATAGGGATAACTAAGTTAGGATTTGGGACACTCAGGGTAGTGGCAGTAAATTCCGGTATGACGAGGGCTGTGGTGATCCGAGGAGACAACAAAGAGGAACAGAGTCCATCCTACGAATGAGCAGCCACACATCCGGAACATTTGCATATCTGCCAAGAATCAATCAAAACATAAACAAAGATTTCAGAAAAAACAATTTGAAATAAAATGAAAAGACAAATTATTAAGACAAATTTTAACCACAGTAAACTCAATTTACCTATTATAGCCAAAAAACTTGCTCGATACGATGAACCAGGGCGAGGAAGATAGTTCTAAGGGGTATCTCCTATACAGGGTCTAAGAATATGAAGAAGGTTGGAATTACTGACAAATTAAGTTATGTAAGGAAATTGCAATTTACTGGTAATTTAAAACAACGTTAACTGACTTATAGTTTAGTTTCATTAATAAGATTTGAGTCAACAATCTAAAGTTAAATTTTAAGTAAAGGATTTTAATAAGTTTAAAGTAAAGGATTTTAATAAGTTTAAAGTAAAGGATTTTAATAAGTTTAAAGTAAAGGATTTTAATAAGTTTAAAGTAAAGGATTTTAATAAGTTTAAAGTAAAGGATTTTAATAAGTTTAAAGTAAAGGATTTTAATAAGTTTAAAGTAAAGGATTTTAATAAGTTTAAAGTAAAGGATTTTAATAAGTTTAAAGTAAAGGATTTTAATAAGTTTAAAGTAAAGGATTTTAATAAGTTTAAAGTAAAGGATTTTAATATCTCAAATGAAATAAATTACTGAGGGTAAGGGATATTCTGGAGTTCATATTATATTCATAATATATCGAACAGCCCGCAAAGCACACATTGTCCCTAAACATTGTCACTCACTGCGTTATATGGCTGTTCTGGGAATTTGATCTGGTGTCGCCCATCCTTCGGCACGTCTCATTAGTCCAGTCGGACCCCGGGGTAGTATTTACTCCAGCATTGTAAGGTTACTTTTAGACAACAAATAGATCCAGTGAATTGGAATGGTTACTGTTAGTTGATGGTGAGCAGCTAGAAGGAACGTCTGTCTGCTGTCGCTGTTGGAAGTGATCTGCCTTACGGCGGTTAGTTGTGGCCCAAGTAAGCGCAAAACGCGGAGTTGGAATGCCGGGACAAGTGATGCGCTTATTTGGGCTGTATTAATGAATAAATATGAAATGATAAAGTTAATGAGAAGTAAAAATAAAAATAAGAACACAAGTAGTGTATATTTTTATACACTCGCCCCAAACGGGTTCAAATTGGACAAATTTGAACATACCATGAAAAAGTTTATAGGGAAAGTAAACCCTTTCAGATTGAAAAAATAAACAAAATAAGCAACTCAAAGGAACGTGCAAATAATGGGTACAAACCAAATTAACGGAACCAAAACAGAACTCAAAAAAGAAAACCTGCAACTCAACGAAGAAAGGAAAAACATATATACAATAAATTATTTACAATAGCTCTTTATATTTTACTTTAAAAGAGCTCTGGTTCTCTCTTTGCTTTCCTGAAAAGCTTTACGCTTCTCAAGCAGTTTTGTAGGAGGAATAACGAGATCAGAGACAACTTCCTCTTCCTTGGCTCTAAGCAGGGGAATAATAGAAGAAGCATGCCTCTTGATAGTCTCCCTGGTAGACCCCTTCATCAGTACAGCTCCGGTAGATTCACCAAGGTCATTTAAGGTGACCTCTCTTACAACTGCCATGGGATACTGCGTAGGTTTGTGATGCTGTTCCTTTAGAAGAACAATATCACCAATCTCTAATGGCTGGTACTTAATTGGACTGTCTCGATCCTTCTTGTCAACAGCCTGATTAATTAAATTGACAAGAAACTCCTCGTTGTATTTCTTAACAAGTACGCTACGAACTTTGGACAGTTTCTTGTAAGTAGTTCGCAACCTCTCCAAGGGATCTGCATTGGGACACCAATCTGGATCAACATCCTCTTCTGCAACATAAGGAATCAAATTAACAGATGGAAATGAATGGCCGTATATTAATGAGTCTGGAGTAATTGAATTTGGAAGAGTGTCACCCATATCTCCGCGCAAACACTCTTTGAACGCAATAGGGCGTTTGTTAGCCAAGCTAACAGTTTGCGCTACAACAAATTCGAACTGCCTAATGAGTAGCACATTATTTCTCACTGACCCAAATATCAATCTTTTTACCTGCTTAACCAGACTTTCCACTAAAGAACCTAGAGCACTGTTACCCTTATAATACTGGTTAAATTCAGGAAACTTCACGTGGTTTTCTTTCAGATATTGGGACATCTGTTGAGTTACCGCAAATTCATTGATAATCTTCGATCCAGCTACCAATTGGCTTCCTAAATCTGAAAAAATTCTCTTAGGCAATCCAAACCTGAAAACGTGTAATTGAAGTGCTCTCAAATATTCTTCTACAGACAAATCACTACACACAACAAGATTTACAGCTCGTGACCACATACATGTGACACAAGACATAGGATTTTACTCTACTACCATTTGATTCTTTGGTATTGAAAGGTCCAATGTGATCAAGAAACACATCCGCAAATGGAATCTCTGCTGGTGAGAGTCGAAAATCTCTATAGGGGCTTTGGTTTAATTTGATTGTTCTTTGACCAAATCTCCTACAATGAACACAACTTCTTAGAACCCTTTTAACACAAGAATAATAATGGGGAATCCAATATTTCTTCCGTAATTCAGACAAAACCGAATAAACTCCAGCGTGTGCAAATTTTTCATGCGCATGTCTAATAATGAGTTCAGTCAAATGACCGGCCTTTGACAAAAGAATCGGGCAGTGTGAATTAGAACTAAATTTACTGTTTTTAGACAACTTACTGCCAACTCTAATTAAGCCATTATTATCGATAAAAAGGTTCATTTGATTAATAATGTTAGGAATTTCCTTACGACATCTATTAGAAACTTGAAAGTATGATAAAACATCTGCAAAATATAAACTTTGTTCGTCCCTAATCAATGTCATCAAAGCCTTATCGTAGATTTCCTTCTCATTATAACCAGAGTCAGGACTAATACATCTCTTTAAATTTGAAACAAATTTAAATGTATTCTCAACAATAGTAATAAGTTTATCTAATCTAGATGCCTTAGAAATATCTATCAGAGGGTCATGAACATGAACTTCACTTACCCCCACAGAAGACTCTACCGTATCAACACTGGTACTACCTGGTACAGAGAACGTGAGGATATCCGATCTGCTGATATCTGGTAGCTTTGCTCTCAGGAAGCTAGGTCCTGTCAAATAGTTACTTTTAATTAATAATTTATAAGAGACAGGCCTAGATATAAAATCAGCAGGGTTTGATATCCCATCGACAAAGGAAAAAGTTATCGGATGAACTTCAGTCCACTTCTCTAAACATTTCAGTCTATTCATAACAAACACAGATTGTTTGTTCATTTTGTTGAACTTCTGAAAATAGCCATTGATCCAATTAAGGGATACTAAACTGTCCGTATATACATACAAATTTGATATATCAATGGGGTTCATACAAGCTAGACCTGTTAACTCCTTGTACAAATCAACAAGAGCTTCTGCTGCCAGAACTGCTGACATTAACTCCAATGCTGGTATGCTCTTGTCCTCAAGTTGTTTTGACACCATTCTGTTTTTAGCGATAACAAAGCTAACCTCTTTAGTGGACTTGTTTTGAATGTAGATAACAGTGCCATACATTTGTTTACTACTATCACAAAAAGCGATCAAATAATAGGAAGCATCTCTACTGCCCAATAATCTTGGTACAATCATCGGTTCCGCTTCATTAACTTGCTTACAAATGTTATGCCATTCGTTCTTCTTTTCCTTGGAAATTACCGTATCCCAGCTAAGTTCCTTCTGCAACTGTAATTCGTGCAAAAATATCCTAGCCCTGTTCATAATAGGACCATCATAATTGTATGGATCGAAATTTTCTGCAATAGACTTCAGGATTTTCCTCCTTGTGTCCGCATCTGCATTCAGAATTTTCTTTTTGGTAGACAGAGTGTCCTTTTTCTTATTCCAAATAAGACCAAATAGCTCAACCTCTTCTTGAGAAACCTTTTCATCAATCGGAAGAACCTTCTGCATTTCAGCATTATTACTACAGAACTGTTGTAATTCAAACTTGTAAGAGCTAAATATATTCTTCAACTGATCGTGTGCCCAGAAAAGTTCTTCTGTAGACTCAGTTGAGATAGCACAGTTATCCATTTAAGTTAAAGAGTAGATCAATCTCTTAAGTTCTCGTAAGCGAGGTGAGTCTGTTTCAACATCTACGATCAAAATTTTGTACAAAGTCATCATTAGTAGCGTTGGACTACATCTCAATCCGAAACTCAGGCGGATATTTCGGTAACCTTCAATAGTAAAATCTCCGCCAACTGGATCTTTGAACCATAGAAACATCAGTTTATCTTTATCAGAAGGTGGTAACTCTATCTGTAAAAACGCCTTTTTCAAGTCGAAGCATAACAAATTACTCCCAAATCTAAGATTAACAAGAGCTGTGCTCAATTTTTGGTTCAAACTAGGTCCACTCAACATTGCTTGATTATGAGAAATAGAGCCAATTTCTCGCTTGTCACTTAAACTGGAGAGGAACACAATTCTACATTTAGTACTCTTATTACCAATCTTTATGATTGGCATATGACCCAAAAAACTACACGAAGGAACTCTCTTAACATAAGTGTCAATATCTTTAACCTTTTCAATAACTCCAAGATATAATAATTCCTTCACCGAATCATCAACTAGCTTTAAATTTTCTCTATTACTCAAGTTTCTTTTTACTTGAAATTAATACATTTTTAGCAAGGTAATAATTATTAGCTAGCCTATGATTAATCTTATGGTTCCATAATAGAGGCATAATTATCCTACCGTCATTATTTCGCTTAACGTTAGTCAGCAAATATTCTACTTGCTCTTTATTCTCTTCTGAATTAAAAGAGTCTCCATCATAATTATCTTTCCCTAAATAAGATGAGCAACATTCTTCTAAATGATAACTCTTTGCAGTATCTAACCGATTTAACTCATATAACTCGTATAACTCGTCTCTGATACACTCGGTATCATTCTTAATTACCGAACTGTTACACATCATCGAGCTACTAGTATGATCTTTGTCAGTTTCAGAACAATAAGAACCATCTCTGCTAACATCGTTGTTAGGAGGCAAACTAGCGATATCCTTAAGCATTTGAGACAGTTTGCCTATAAGCATTACTCCTATTTGAGTTGATATGAACATAGATTTCTTGTTAAAACCAAACTTCACAGTCTGATCTGCAAAACAATTCATGGCGTTTGCACCAATTATCAAGTCAATATTATCAATGCGATCATTATGGGTAGAAAGAGAACTATCAGCCATAGAATAACCTTTATCCCTAAAACAAGAGACAATTTCAGTTAACCTAGGCAACTCCATAGAAATATAAATATCTGGTAAGACTAAAGCTTCAATTTCCTCAACTTTCTTGCCCATTTCAATATTAAGCATTACCCGTTTACTGTTATAACATTTCTTGTTATTAATACCATTTATAATTAATTTAACATTCTCGTCCAGAACCTCATAAGATCCAGAAACTAAAGCATGCTCAGCTATGAGAGTACTTTGACTGCCAGAGTCGCGTAATCCCCGTAGACTTTTACCATTTACGAAACTACAACTAAAAGTAGAAAGTACAGAGTCTGTGTAACATTTAGCGGTAAAGGAGTTTGAAGTTATAGTTACACCCGTCTGAATAGTTTCTCTATTCTTCGGCTTATAATTTCTAGGGTTTTCACCTTTGGTGCAAAGAAAAGAGAAATGCCAACCACCACAGAATTTACACGGATTTTTAAACCTAAATCTACATGACTGTGCATTATGACCGGCATTAGCGCATTTTTCACATGCATTCAAGTACCTCAATCTAGAAATTTTATCAGTCGGGTTTACAAATTTACCACATTTATTAATTGAATGTTTACTATCTGCATCACGGCACAAAGAACAACTAATGAAAGGATTACTGTCATTCCTCTCTGTCTCGGCAGATAAAGCTAGAGTAGTTGATTTTTCAAAGTTATCATTAAACTTTGACTTGCCAATCTTTTGAGCAGACATGTAACGTTCATTAGCATCAAAAAAGGAATCAAATATTTGTTCAAGGGTAGGTCTAACGTTATTAGTAATGGCAGTTATTTGTGCTCTAAATGACTCGTTCATGCCGGTGTAAAAAAAATACCGCATGACATCCTCAACAGTTATTTTTAGAGAATCAAAGGAATGGCAAATTTTTCGCATATCACTAATGTATTTGATTGGTTCGTCGTTAAGTGATAATTTCATTTGAGACAACAGATTTAGTACATTGAACTTTTGTATATCAACAGAGGCAAAGGCAGACATTAACAATTTTTTAGCTTCATTATAATTTTGCTTATTGGGTTCCAACGAATCCAATAAAAATACTGCTTTACCCTCAATTTGCTGCTTCAACAAAAGCAGTCTATCATAATCAGTGTAATGAAACTTTGATAAAGTTTCCTCAAAATTAGAAAGAAAAATCTCTAAATTCTCACCTTCCAAACTTCTGAATTTCGGCAAAGGGGCAGTTGGACTCTTGAGCAAACTCCTAGTCTCAAGATTGACAACCGGTTGAGTGCGAGTGACTTCTCCAGCCAACTGCTGCTCCAGCTCTCTTATCTTATCTTGATAAGACTCCGCAGTCTCTAAATGAGTTGTCATATCCTCCTCTGAACACTTAGCAGCTATTTTAGCATTGAGAACTTTCTCATCTAATTCTATTATGGAGGCTTTCAGATCTGAAACCTTACGAGAAACAAGATTTCTCTCATTTCCCTGGAGAGAAGCAATATTAACCAAATCATTGTGTAATTTAGTTAAAGATGACCTCATATACTTCCGTGACTGTACAAGGGACTCCATATTAAACAAATCACGTACAAGGTAAATAAATAGGGAAAAATTAGTCTGAAATAAATTAAATTAGGAACATAGGAGATCCGACTGAACACAAACAAGCCAAAGAACGACGACCCCGATCACCACCAGAACCCTAAATTTGGGCGCCATATAGAAAAAAAAAGAAGAATAACACTAAATAGGGGGTGTTAAGAGATTTAATGGTTTTATCAAATATACAGATAAGTTTTAATAGGGATAACTAAGTTAGGATTTGGGACACTCAGGGTAGTGGCAGTAAATTCCGGTATGACGAGGGCTGTGGTGATCCGAGGAGACAACAAAGAGGAACAGAGTCCATCCTACGAATGAGCAGCCACACATCCGGAACATTTGCATATCTGCCAAGAATCAATCAAAACATAAACAAAGATTTCAGAAAAAACAATTTGAAATAAAATGAAAAGACAAATTATTAAGACAAATTTTAACCACAGTAAACTCAATTTACCTATTATAGCCAAAAAACTTGCTCGATACGATGAACCAGGGCGAGGAAGATAGTTCTAAGGGGTATCTCCTATACAGGGTCTAAGAATATGAAGAAGGTTGGAATTACTGACAAATTAAGTTATGTAAGGAAATTGCAATTTACTGGTAATTTAAAACAACGTTAACTGACTTATAGTTTAGTTTCATTAATAAGATTTGAGTCAACAATCTAAAGTTAAATTTTAAGTAAAGGATTTTAATAAGTTTAAAGTAAAGGATTTTAATAAGTTTAAAGTAAAGGATTTTAATAAGTTTAAAGTAAAGGATTTTAATAAGTTTAAAGTAAAGGATTTTAATAAGTTTAAAGTAAAGGATTTTAATAAGTTTAAAGTAAAGGATTTTAATAAGTTTAAAGTAAAGGATTTTAATAAGTTTAAAGTAAAGGATTTTAATAAGTTTAAAGTAAAGGATTTTAATAAGTTTAAAGTAAAGGATTTTAATAAGTTTAAAGTAAAGGATTTTAATAAGTTTAAAGTAAAGGATTTTAATAAGTTTAAAGTAAAGGATTTTAATAAGTTTAAAGTAAAGGATTTTAATATCTCAAATGAAATAAATTACTGAGGGTAAGGGATATTCTGGAGTTCATATTATATTCATAATATATCGAACAGCCCGCAAAGCACACATTGTCCCTAAACATTGTCACTCACTGCGTTATATGGCTGTTCTGGGAATTTGATCTGGTGTCGCCCATCCTTCGGCACGTCTCATTAGTCCAGTCGGACCCCGGGGTAGTATTTACTCCAGCATTGTAAGGTTACTTTTAGACAACAAATAGATCCAGTGAATTGGAATGGTTACTGTTAGTTGATGGTGAGCAGCTAGAAGGAACGTCTGTCTGCTGTCGCTGTTGGAAGTGATCTGCCTTACGGCGGTTAGTTGTGGCCCAAGTAAGCGCAAAACGCGGAGTTGGAATGCCGGGACAAGTGATGCGCTTATTTGGGCTGTATTAATGAATAAATATGAAATGATAAAGTTAATGAGAAGTAAAAATAAAAATAAGAACACAAGTAGTGTATATTTTTATACAGCTAGTTTGTTTTAGTACATACTTCATGGTTATTTAGTGAGCTGTCAGGGGTTCGAGGATGACACACCCCCATCGCACATATATAACTATTCGATTTCTTAGTAAATAAAATTAAGGTATTAACGCACGCTCGGCATTATGAGGCTAAAGGGGTTAAAAAAAGCGCAACGCTTTCTCAAAGTCATATACAAACATATAATTTGAATAAATATCATGGATGAATACATATTGATTAACTATCGATTAAAGTTATAGAAATAGATATAATAAACGGGTTGATTGAATCTTTAAGTATGTAAGTTCACAAATTTTTCTTACTAATATTCTGTAACATTTCAGTGGTTTACAAAACAAAATGGTATGAGGCAAGAATGGGGATATATTTTTTGCTAATTTGGGTGTGCCGAATTCAAATTTATAAATTGTTCTTCTCTATCACCTCTAGTTTTCTGGCTTTTAAATAGTCTCATTTAAGTGTAAACAGGGAATATATGTGCACATGCATTTCAAGAGTTGCAGCTGCTTATAACAGATCAAACAGCATAGATAAAGAACACTGATTGAGTCAATATACTTGGATGACACAATTCATAGTAGGTATCTCGGACAGTCAAAAGTGTGTTTTCTTAGAATATCTTATGTATTTTGCCTCCGGGATGTCACGCAAAAGCATCCAGCAAAGGTCTCCCATCCTGCAGGGGTTCCATTTGCCTTGATAGTTGCTCTCCATCTTTGTAATGTCTTGGTGGAACCTTTCTACATGCTCATTACTCACTGCTCTTTTGTTTGAGGGGGAGGAGTTGAGGTGGAAATGGAGAACAAGAATCTTGAGTGACATTCGGAACCCCATATCCTCGTAAGACTTTAACGTCGAGCTAAAGTCAATAGAGGCTTCGTAATCTGGTACGCGTGTGTTACCAAGGAAGCCTCTACAGACTGACTTGAATGCTTTCCATGCTCTCAATTCCTTTAAGTCAAGAAGCTCCTTAAAATCAGTATCCTTTAGCACTTCTCTGATATGAGGTCAAACAAAAATGCCCTCTTTGGGTTTAGCAGCACTAAGACATAAGAACAAAGTAGACAAATATTGGAAGGCAGCGCCATTTTTGGCCAACGCATTCACGAAATTCTTCATAGAACCATGCAAGCTTGATGTGAAGAGGAGGAAGAATCACCTTATTTATGTCCACCAGTGTATTTTTCTTGACGCTGCGTTCGTCAGGAACAAAGTGCTTCAAGACATAAGTTATTAATCATTCTGAATAAGTTATAATACTATTAAAGTCTATTATGAATTATATCTCCTCTAATTTCAATCGGAGACAAATTGTCCGGTGAAAAATTATCCTTGGATGAATTGTCCGGCGTCAAGTTGTCTAGGCGACGATTGCCCGCGGCCAATTGTCCGGTGCAGAATTGTCCTAGCACCGAGATACGCATATGGCAACCAAAAAAGCACATCTGCGAAATATAGTATTTTAGAATTATTCAGATAAACATCGTCATTAGAGTTAGGATAAAGAAGTAGTCAAGGATGGAAGTTATAAAGTCGCTGGAAACTATAGGGCAGCACTCTGTTGAAACTGTAATATACGCATTATTAATAAAAAAGGTGAAAGCTTCCCATTTTCATACACAAGTCTAGTAAATACAATAGCTCCTATATTCTAGAAGGACTACCTAATACAAAGTACACCACAAATAATATAAATAAAGCAAATCAAAATATTTACAAATTACAGTATAGTATGAGATATAGTTATACTATCCAAGGACATTTAACGATATTTTTTCTCTGACACTGAATCCTGGACGGATCACTGACATGTGTAAAGAAGCCCTTAGGCTCTGCGCAGACCAAAAGCGTTTTCGCGTAAAGCGGGCAGGAAAGCTTGCGGGCATGAACCGTGCTACATGTTATTCCTATTGAACTGCGCACACACAAAGCATTAAGAGCGAGCGCGAAAGCTTGCATTAAAGCTTGAAAACGTCAACTGACTCCCAAGATAGTTTCACGCTGCGCGAGAAGCAAGCAGTTACCACAGATCATTGAATATAGAAAGATGTTTCACTGCTACGTGGACGCTAGTGGCCAAATAATTATTTAACTGTGAGCGTATCAGCCAATCAGAGAGAGGGGTACCGTGACGTCACATATGTACTACAAACGTACTAACAAACGAGTATATGTATATACATAACGGTCAGAGCTACATTTTCTTTTACTACCAATAAGGGGAAACCAAAGTAGTAATGTAAATTTTAATTTTCAGGAAAAAAGGGTAATTTAAGTTTTATATTTTAACGTATATTTATTATAAATAGAAAACAAGAATCGAAGTCGGAACTAAAATATTTCGAGCAAAAACTGAATAGTGACTTATTAACTGTTCAGCCTCAACGCCATTGTGCAAGTTTTGAACCTCAGATTGTAATCATGTTTTCTGGACGAAAACAACCGATCTCTAAATGTATTGATAAATGAACATTTTCGTACATTGCCCATTTCTCACTAGTTTAATATTTATGAAAGATACAATAATTATTAAATTTAGTCTCAGACTACAGAGCACGTCCGCATGCTAACGATATTGCATCAGAAATAAACCGACGCTCCGCGGCTCCAAATTCATACTGAAAACACGTACAAAACATGTACAGAACATAAATAATTATATTACTTAAAAATATATAATTTTATTATCAGTTTAATATCATAAATGAATATTTTGATTTTATATAGCATATTAAGTTAAATACCATTCTCTTTATGTCGTTTTTGAATAATTAAAAATAAGTAATGTATCAATCGTAGGCAGCTCCAAGTATACGTCACGGTACGGACGATCCCAGTGCCAAGTGTCGCTAGAAAATTGAAATTACTGTAGTGAGACATCTTCCTATATTCAATGATCTGTGCAGTTACTTGCCAGATGTCACTTGGGGAGGGTATGTGTATCTCCGCACCAAATAAAAATGATAACCACTGCAATTATACTTTAACAGTTATATTATTTTTTCGCTTTTATTTTTTATTATCAACAGTTTAATTAATATCATATGTTGATAGTTAATACCAACAATTTTAGAGACAAGCATGGTTAAAAATATTATTACCTGGGTACCAAGCTATTTATATAATATAAATGCGCAATTAGATACCTAGGGACGATATATAATATAAATATTTATCTAGATATTTTATAAAGCCGATTACATACCTAATATAAATATTTACCTTGATATCTACCCAGCAAACAGTGGTACATCTAGCCAATGTCTAAATGATGCAGGCATCCGACCTTATCCAGCATCGGCCAACATTGGTTTACCATCTTGCAGTTACTGAAAGACGTCGGCAAGATGCTGGGTCAACGTACCCGTGCAACCAGGCCAATGTCGGCAACGAGCGGCAAAGTGTCGGGGTGCAGTCATCATTTAGATGATGGCTAGTATCGGTACAACGATGTTTGCCAGGATCTTTTAGATGGCGGCTAGTAGTTGCATAAAGATTTCGAAAATAAAATTGCCTAAATTTGGAATATTACAAATTTATAAAGAAAAGGCAAATGAAATAATACAGCAGATGTCTTTTAAATTTATTTCACAAATTTTTTATCACTTCTGTTTCGTGTTAAAGCCTCTCTTTCTACGGAACAAATGCTTTGGCATCAGAGTGTAGACATTCCTTGATGGCCTTCTCCACCAAAGCCTTCAACTTGGCCCTTCTTATAAGGATGAACCCCCTCGTACGTATTTGGGTGCTAGGGAAGCATATCTAACCCTTGGAACAG
Organism: Caprella mutica; assembly: GCA_947561585.1. Taxonomy (NCBI): domain Eukaryota; kingdom Metazoa; phylum Arthropoda; class Malacostraca; order Amphipoda; family Caprellidae; genus Caprella; species Caprella mutica. The sequence continues at coordinate 253,096 of CANNZV010000659.1, forward strand.
CCTGACCTGTATGTTGCTTCTTCGCACGAACCTCAAAGGTTCATTTTCGAATTTAGTCCTGCGGGAACGAATAAAATTGTATAGGATATAAATTTGTAGAGAAATAAACATTATAATTTGTAAAAATTTGGTACCGAAGTCATTTTTGCAGATATAAATTTCTACAGAACAATGACAATTTTCAATCGTCCTTTCAGCACATTCAATTTCAGAAAAGAAATATCCAAACAGCAATACCCATCACACTACTCTTCATCACTATTTCTGAGTAGCGCTATCTATCACTTTTGTATTTACTTACCTCTTGTCAGTAGTGATTCTCTCGTGCCTCTTAGGTCTGCTTTCCCTCTGAATAGGTCTCACCCTCTTGCCAGTAATTGCATTCACAGTTGGAGATCTTCTGAGTTAACTCGCTGAAGTCAGAGTCTGATATGATAAGGAAGAGAAATGAAATTGAGAATTTGAACAAGTTGATGAATAAGATATAAGCAAATCCCTTATAAATAATTAATTAATTGTATCTAAAGATTCACGGTTCCCTTATAAATAAAATCTGCCAATTGGATTACTACTGTAAAGACCAGGAGCTCAACTATCACTGTTCTCACCTGTTCTGTCTCAGTCCATTCATGAAAAACATAGATGCCAACATTGTTCCTGTCTTTCTCATCATTCATCAAGACTTTGAATTTACTTCAGCGTCTTCAGTAATATGAAGTCAGCGAAGTTTGCCTGATGGATGAAACAATAATCATTGATAAATTGTTGCAGAAGTGGTCTAATATACCTCGTATAAACTATACAAAAAATAAAAGCTATTGATGTATCTAGCATATTATAAACTATTAATAAATTATTTCTCAATATTTATTCAAATAGAAAGTTAGAAGTTGCAAGTGATAAATAATTTTAGGTTTAACGTCTGCTCCGACCATTTCTGGTCATATCACTGACTTCGAAAGTGAATAAGTACAAGGGACTGGAAGAAGCAGTCAGAAAGGACAGTGGCTACATGAGCAAAGTCATCATGTCATTTACCACCTTCGATAACATTGCTCAATGCTCATGGATGCAGAAAAGCTAATCCGTGAATACAGCCACTTACCAAGGAATGTGACGAAAATAGACATAAGAATCTGTGACTGAACTCACGTTTGGAGGAGGAAAATGCAAAGGTGATAGTAAATGAAGCCTACCTAACACAAAATTTAAGACCTTGTAGTTGAAGAGCATAATTTTAGAGCTATACTTCTTTTCTTCCATTCACCACAACCAGCTTTAAGATAGATCACCTGGGGAGCATAAAGGTTATCGAAAGCATGCCAGCACACAGTAATGTAGTCAATGCACCACTTTCTTTACCTGTTAAGAAAACTCTCAATCTTCTTTCCTCAAAGCTTCTGATCGCAGACAGAGTACTCTTCCTAGAGTTACATCACTCCCTCCATATTGAGAGTGGAGATCTCAAAGACCTTCTCTCCCTTGCGGTCAATCTCTGCAATGTGAGCGTACATTTCGATCTGCTCTTCCTTCATGTGATCCAGAGTGATGACGTCACACATTTTGCACACGATGTACTTGGCTGAAAAGACAAAGAAATTTTTGACCAAAACAGTACCTATGGAAAAAAGGCTATCTGTTCAAATAACCAAAAGTTATGAGTTGATTATATCATTCAAAATTTTAATTAATTATATAAGATATTTTTAAGATCAACTTCGCATATCACTCACAAGAACATGTGATACATTCAAAGTGAACCTTTCATGTAATACAGTAAAATTCCTCTATAATGAATGTAGATTCCTGAGTAAAAGAACTAGCTACCCCAATTAGAGAACAAATTTTCTTTAATCTACCATAAATAGCCATCAATTTTAGAAGACTAATGGCCTTCCATTGCAGACTAAGATTTATAAAGTTTGCACCATGCAAATTCTTGAATTTATACATTTATTCAAAGTTCTTACATTAAAGTTTATTACTTTATATGCGAGTTATTCAATGTCAGATCTTCATTATCTAGAGTTAAATGAATGATGAAGACACACCTGCATTGGGATATCCACAGAGGAGTAGGCAGCAAAGACAGGTTCTGGCTCACCTCCTCCTAGAAGACAAAAGAGTTCTTCTTGCCAATCTTCACTGACACCAAGCAGTCCATGGCTATTCCTTTGAGGGATTTCTGACAGAAGAGTGCTGCATACCTCATCAGCTTGATGTAGTTAGCAGCTAACTATAAAGGAAAAAGTTGGTATCAGTATTATGGAACAGTAATCAAAATTTAACAACAATCATCTTATAGCTATTTGTCAAAAAGAAGATAATCACAACTTTGCAAGCTTGAGAATAAAGTAATGCAGCTAGTTATATGAAATATATTTACAATCATTCTTAACTTTACATAAGAAATTAATTTCAAAACAATTTTCTATAAATTATGACCTTAAATTTGGATTGAACTATCCTAATAAAATTATCTCCATTTCACACAATTAATTCATTTAATTGCACACTATCAATGCTGTACATTGTTATTGGCATGTAAATGTATTATCAACTTCATTAATTTTCAAAATGAGTACAATCCTTTTTTAGTCATTTGATGGATACAGTATTTCTTTATCTATAGTTAGCAAGCTAGCTGTATCTCCAAAACGTATGCAATAATTACATGTAAATATAGGAATTAATTACAAAATAGTACCTAAGATCTTGCACAGATATATTTCCCCTCAAAAAACATTTCCATATATCTTTGGTGACATTGACACACTTTGCAAACTGGTATATTACTAATATTAGCAGTACAATCTTTGCTAACAATAGCCTTAATTATTAGCAAAGATTTCAGAGTTGTGCTTAAAGAAATACCTAAAATTGACAAAAAATGCATAATTTCTATGCATTCAGTAGACAGTACCTAGTGTTAACCATCAATTTTTTTGACTATTTCTTTATAATTTAAAATATTTATGAATTATGGTGAAGTATTCAATCATACAGTCACAGATACTTCTTAGTAACCTGGTGCTCACTAGTACACTGATAGACCATGTTTCAGAGGCTGGAAAATTGTAATCCAATTTTTGAGCCAACATTTCAATAAAATTCTGAGCTAAGCCAATTAGAATTTGGCTCATATTTTGAAGATTTCAAACCAAAATTAACATGGGAACATAGGAATTAATTCAAAATTTAAAGCCAATTAGACAAGGAGTTTTGCCTTTTGAAATCTACCTAAGTCCTAGGACCTAAGCCAATTAATTGGCTTTAACTGACATACTCTGTAACATGGATAATAGGCTATATTAATTATTATTAATTAGGTTAAGCCTTCAGGTAGGCATTATTACTAGTGTTGCTGTAAGCTGGTATAAGTCAACAAAAAAAAAGCTGTAGACATTTAACATTTTCCTTACTTTGGCTAATCTTCCATGGCTCCAACTGTCCAACATTTTTCCTCCTAAAATAAGTATTAAAATTAATGGTATTATTAATATATACCATCATTAATTAGCAATTACTAATACTATATAGGAATATATAGTGAAAAGTCCTCTGAATGAGTCTGCACTGACAGCCTCCAAAATAAAGTTTCTTGTCATGTCAGAGACTCAAAGGACTTTTTGCTATTTATTCCAATACCTAAGGCTATTACCAAAAATTTTACTCATTATTTTAGCACGAAAAATGTTGGAGAATTAGGTGGCCAAAATTAAGGAAAATTTATATCTTTTCTCCAGGCTCTTAGAAAATCAGAAGTCTGAGAAGAGTAAAGAGTTCACAGTTCAGTGACAGTGCACAAATACCTAGCTACAGTCTACAGAGAACAGACTAGACTTCATGAACATCAGATTACAGTTACAGCAACAATAATAATGTCTAGGTACCTTCAGGTTCAACTTCAACCTAGGTTATTAATGATAATTTGACCCTAGCCCCTACTCCTAGTCCTAGGTACGGTAAGCCGTAAGGTACCTAATATTATATTATATTATCAATCAAGCAGAGTATATTTGGCTGACATTATGTCGACGATGAATCGATGATGAGACCCAAATTTACCATCAAACAAATAAGTTACCTAGGTAGGTACAATTTTGGCATGACACTTCATAAAATACTATATCGTCGAACGGATAGCATATCTAAGTAGTTAGTACCTACTACCTAGGTAATGATTTTCATTTTAAATTAAAATGAAAGATAACGGAGATTGTAGGTATCTAAACTCAAGACCTAGTGGCCACTGGCCATAGCCTACATGCTAGTTAGGTATAGAATAATAGAGGTACTTTAGGTAGGTACCTTAATTTTAAAAATTGAAATACCTAGGTATCTAGGAACTTACCTATTTGTGTTAGGTAGAAGAACCGGGTTGATAATTCTCTTTGGCTCTAATACACTTTTTATATTTCGATAAAATGGGTACCTAATTATAAATCATACGAAATGCAATCAGTCTGATTAACAAATTTATGGTAGTACATATTAAATATTAAACTGGCGTATAACAGATTTAGACTGACGTTGGACTGACGCTACATATAGTATACACTGGGGCTGCGCTCGCATTGTTCCAATAATGTCGACGCTCAAAGTTCACGATAACTAATTCTAGGTATATAGATAGCATTATTTTCATCCAGTTACCAAAGTATTTCACAAAATTTGTACTGGATAATTTTAATCAATACACTAAATCTGAGATCAGGTTTCCCAAAAATATTTAAATCATCGATATCAATATAATTAAGGTCTTTTTAAAAGAACGTTCTGAATATATATAATTCACTATGCGGCAAATGTTTGTGATATACCTACGTCAAAAATTAATGTTTTTTTATGAAAAAGTTCGTAATATGAACGGAAAGAATTAATATATCACGAAATATTATGTAAGGAGTAACTAAAATGTATATGTATATTTGTTATCACTGTACATATAGGTTCAATTGATTTAATGATTTTTCATTTTCAATATTTATTACCTAGGCTAATTCAAACTCGTTATGATTTATAATTGATAGTATAATAAATAATGGAACGAAACACGTAACTCTATTTAATATTTAAAAATATATTTTTTACATTGCTACATTTGTTACATAATTTTATTGCACAGTTTTTATATTTCTAAATTCTTTTACAAATTTTTTAAATGAAAATTTCTATAGCTAGCAAAAAAATTTCTAGTGTAATTTTGTACCTAATATTTTACAAAAAAAAATTAAATAAATTTTTTTTACATTTTTTCCTTTAAATATCTAGCCTTCTATTTATATAATTTACTTTTGATACCCCATAAATTTTAATACGGAAGTACACTAGTAGTTATATAATGGAAAGCGGCCTGAAACATACAGTATAATAGGTATGAAGCGGCTCTTATATGTTTAGTCAACATCGCAGCAACAAATACTTAAAATCAATTTGCGTGCATAATTATAGATGTTTTGCCAACATCGTGCCAACACTTGATATCCATCAAGCGGCCGATTGTTGGGTATTGACATCGTGCCGACAAATAATATTAATCTGTCGGCTGACTGTTGTAGGAACGACGTCCTGCCGACAAATAATATCCATCCGACGGCCGTATGTTGTGTAGCCGACGTTGTGCCGATGTCGAAATGAATCAATTTGCCGATGCACGACGTTGCCATAAGGTTACCGATGCACGCCAGCATACGGCCGACGTTGCAATGTTTGCTGGGTAACCTGAGTTACACAATATAATACCTAGTACATATCTAGAGAAACGTCTCGGTTATCAGACACTTCTAGTACTCGCAAAGTGGGAGTTTTCGTAGATCATGATAGGCATATCAAAATTTAAATTTCGTATATTTCCATTATCTACGTAGATATACGTTTGACGCTCACTTACAAATACTGTTTCCTATAATAAATAGAAAACTGCATGTTTTAATATTTACTATGTACCTACTACCTATGTTTACTACCTAATATAATTAGGAAAAACAACCAAATAATTCATACCTATTTATAAGATAAGTTCTAAGTTATGGGGCTGTTACACATTTACGAACAAGTAATAAAAAAACTAATGATTGCATGCAATGAGAGGTAAATAATAATTACAAAAGTTACCTAAGGTATATTGATTATAATTAATAGTGTCCGAAAATGTGGAACCGTTCGATAATCCGGAACTAACCCTAGTCAGTACCTAATACCTATATAGAATTTTAAATAACTAATCACATTTATTCTTAAATATAAATATTTATTTAATTTTACTTACAAAAAATTCAATCAAATAATATAAATACACTACTAAACAATGAATTCAATCATTCATATCTAAAATGATAATAATTATCAAATTTACTCCATATATCACATATATTCTTTCAAATAACAGTCGCGAACACTTCGATTCCTGTGTTCGGGGACAAAAATATATTATATAAGTGAGGGATTGAGTTATTTTGTTTTGAATTAAGTTAAGTTTGATTATTTTAAGTTGATTTAAATACAAGTATATGAAAAGTTATAATTAACCTGTTATTAAAAAGTGAAAAAAATATAACCGTTAAAGTATAATCGCAGTCATTATCATTTTTATCTGGTGCGGAGATACACACACCCTCCCCGAGTGACATTTGGCAGGTAACTGCTTGCTTCTCGCGCTGTGAATTCACGCGTTTGGTGTGAGCCCCTCATGTTTTCACGCAAGCAAGCTTGCTTGCAAGCTCGCAATAACGCTTTTAGTTTGCGCGCAGCCTAAAGCTGATAAAGATGTCTTATATCCCCGTCATTCAAACTGCTCAAGGCAAATATTACGTCGAAGCTGAGATATGTGGTTTCCTGGGTTAATAATAATGTAGTTTAGATACATTTCGGTAGATTTCGGATTATATTATATAAGATACGAAATTTTATTATACCTAAACGATTCAGAATTTATTTATATTTTTCTACATAATTCAGTAGTATAAAATTGTATACTACAACTTTAGTTTCAATATGAATTGACCGATATATGATTTGAAAATAAGCGATATAGAACAAAGTGATGATTTTTGGATAACGGCGATGTATAATTATATTAGATGTGATGTCACTAGGATACCTTATTTTTCAATTCGCGATTGAAACTAGATTTCATAGAAAAACTCACCACCTCATGAAAAATTATATTGTTACAAAGCAATTAATTTGGAACTACTGATAAATACTCGAGGCCTCAACTCTTCAACGACACCAAATATCTCATGTTCACCTTCTTACTAAAAGCCTGTGGCTCCGACCACTTACTGAACTTAAAAATTGCTGCAATTAGGTACTTCCATAAATAGGTGATCCATTGATTGAAACTCTCAGTACTTCTTTACTCTTACGCGAGAGTGAATATCAGATTTTCTTTACCTAGCACTAAAATTCGAGTTTCCTAGATGCTGACGGCTGATTTTTTTTACTGAACTGGTAACGGAATAATCTCTCTTCAGCCCGCTGTTTGATCCACAGCAAAAGGGCTGAGTAAATCAGATACCTAAATATCTTCTATTCAAAACAGTAATTCCACTCCTCCACTTTTTCTGAATATTATATTAAGTATCACATTGTAACTTGTATTTGTTAAAGTAAATTATGCCGAAAGTAGATTTCTAAATTTAAGTAAATAAAATAATGTTGAGGTAGATATTTAAACACCCATCTAATTACACAAGCCTTTGAAGGGATATCGTTTATTAGTTTTGCTAGCTACCAATAATAATCGTCCGATTGAGCTCAGATTTTGACATAAGGTGTAAATGCTCCAAATCTTTGAAATTGATCATGGAAATTTTTCATTTCGGGGCCCCCTCCCACGTGGGTGCCCCCCAAGGAAAAGTCTATGGACTCAATGGGGCTGGTCCTACAGAATTTTTTTATGAGCTTATATGTTCAGCTCGACCTTCCTAAGATTGTCTAGAGCCTCTTTTTTAATTTCGATATAAATATGTTGTTATTTCATTTTTTTAATTCAATTTTTTTCACTTTTTTATTTTCTAAATAAACAAATTTGAGATATAAATTGAAAAAAACTATAGACGATCTTAGTAATTTCGAGATAAGCATATAAGCTCCTCAATTTTTGTATGTAGGACCAACCCTCATTGCGTCCATAGACTTGACGCCAGTACGATTTGAGTAAAAAAGTTACAGAGATGATGGAGTTGCCAAAAAAAGCTCATCAGGTCCCCTTGCTACGACGCAGCCATATACCAAAAATGTGAGGTTATAATACAACATCAGGTCGCTTCAGAGGAACCAAAAGGCCTCCCTGGAGGCCATCTACCAAACATAGAACGCTATTACACAACAAAAAACACAAACAAAATGTACGTTTTCTTTAGACTTTTCTAGCAATGAAAAGTAAATAAAATAGGTAAAAATTGCAAAAAATTGGTGAACGATCCCCTTAGTTTACACCTCAGTTTACTCGCTATTTACATTTTCACTGTGAACGAACATTAAACGGTGTTCTTATTTTCTTACTTTAAATGCCACGTTGAATAGCTCCACAGAATATTCCTCAGTGCCATCTGAAATTCTCAAACAAGGTATTCGCTGCTCTTTACTCTGAAGACATGCGTCTGTCCATTCTTCTTTCAATCCTACTGATGGTGGGTTTGACTCACTGCAAAGACTACATCTATAGTTACGAGAACCATAAACTACCAGGGGATAAAATCCAAAGTACCATCACCTTAAACAGTTTCTGTGAGTTCAAACCAAATTTTCTGTTAAAGTAGCTAAATTCAGTTGTGTTTAACTGATACATTTTTAACGATATGCACGCTTCAATTAGTTTCATTGCTGTTTTGAATTGATTTTGTAAAAAGAATATTCAGTGTTCGGACATTTTCATAAATCTGTATAAGTTAAGTTGTGTTAAACGCCAAAATACCCTCAAAGCTACCATAGACTAACGCTCTTATACTATGTACGTAAGTTCATGTTCCTGAAGTTTAGTAAAAAATCCCTGAACACACTAAGGCACGAAAAAGTGTATGATGACGCTTCACACTCTGAAAATTGGTTGATTTAGTGCCTACTGACTCAGCCAGGTTGAGCGCTATTGTTAAGTTAACAGTCAGTCATCTAAAAATTTAATATTCCTATCGAACGGAAACTGACAAAAGTTCATTGATTCTCATTTGCGCTCAGTCGTTGTTTCAGCAGTGAAGCGGAACATACGCTAATCTTACGTGCTGAATGAATCGATTAATGACCAAAATGAAGTTATAGCATAATGCAATAATTTATCGATGACCCACCCGAACTTATATAACCCTCTGACGGTTCTAGGACAACTCGCCGCCGGACAATTCACCACGGACAATTCGTCGTGAGGACAACTCGCCGCTAGGATAACTCGCCACCAGAATAACTCGTCGCGTGATTTACGTTTTGCCGGTGTATACATCACTTTCATATATTTATAAATATTATAAATTTGATCAATGATTGGTTTCTATACGCTCAAGACTGACGCAGAACAGTAGTTGACAAAATTCATTATTTAATTGATTTGTTTCGGTTGTTATATCTGTGAGAATATACATCAACCCGCGAAAATTATTAGAGCTATTAATATAAATTTAGAAGCATTCAAAGTCTGGTTCGAAAAAAAGGGCTTTCTAGTTGACGTGAAAAGGAAAATAAATACAAGGGACAGGAAGAAGAGCTCAGAAAGCAAAGTGACTTCTTGAACAAAGGCACTAACCACCAGTCCGTGGCAAGCTCATGGATGCATAAAAGCTACTTCGTGGATGCAATCACTTACCAATGAATGATATGAAAAGGATCACAAGCAAATGTGACTGCACTCACGAATAGAAAAGGAAAATGAAGAGGTGATAGTAATGAAACTTATTAACCTACCTAAGCAAAAATCTAAGACTTAATAGTTGAATAACTGTTATTTGCATTAATGTACTAGTTTTAAACTAAAGTAATTTTCATAAGTCATTAGACGTATAAAGAAGACACCTGAACTTGTTTTCTTTCCATTAGCAAATTATTTTTAGTAAATACTTTCAAATAGAATGACTAAAATTGTATTGTTAATTTACTACACACACTATGTTTATATAATAGTTGAAAAACATAATATTTAACTTTTGAAATGGAAAAGAAAAAAATTTCAAATACTGCTAAGAAAATTTAAAAATAAATTTACAACACGCATCTCGTATTCAATTTTTTTTATAAATAAATGGTGTATACGGCGGTAAATCGTAAAACCCACGGGAAACTGCGAGTAGTTTTGGCGGCAAATTGTCCTAGCGGTGAATTGTCCTAGCGGTGAATTGTCCTAGCGGCGAGTTGTCCTTACGGCGAATTGTCCGCGGTGAGTTGTCCGGTGGCGAGTTGAACAGTCATCCGCTCTGACAGGTTGAGTGAATTAGCTCAAATTTTCAACTGGCTGTTAATGATACAATATCCACACATTAGTAACGAATAGACCATCATTTAGTAATGTGTTACTAAATATTATTTTTTTAAATTGGTGGTCCAGAAATTGTCGATGTTTTAGGGGGGAAAATTTAGTCCATAATGTTCTTTTATATGTGACCGCCAGAACACAGACACATACATAAGGGTATATTATGATTAAATAATAATAATAAGTATACTTTTCCCTTTCAAGGTGCATGTCAATACAATTGTTTACTTTTGGGATGCAGATGTTTCCAGAGTGAGAAAACTGGTAATGGTGAGGAGAGACTTTGTCACTTCAGCTTTGATGTTGAACACTACAAACTGCAACAAGCACCTGGTTCATTAGTTGTCTGTAAATCAGGTGAATGGTCATATTGCAAACGATGAACCTATAATCATTAAATTCGTTGAGAGATTTTTAAAGTTATTTTGTTTTGGTTCCTTGTTTTTTTAATTACCCTAGCTATCTATTATTAGTTTTCTTCTATCTCTAGATTACAAACTCGTTGGAAGTAATTTCTACAAGCCGTACACCAGACCTGGCGACGAATTACCTTGGGATGAAGCTGATGAAGTTTGCAGAGAAGATGGTGGACAACTTCCTGTCTTGAACAACGAGGAGAAGATGGCAGAATTCTGGAAAGTCGTCAACCTAGCAAGTCTGTATTTTCTCACTTTTATTACCTATACTTTATTCCCTAAGTTCATACACATATAAAACTATCTAAATAAACTCTAATTTGAACGAAAAAATTTTATTTCAGCAATTACTGACACGAAATTGTTCTGGCTCGGTTTGCGAAATACTGAGGAAGATCCACAGATAAAATGGACTTTTAAAAACGGTCAGATCTAATTACTAAGTCTTTTATTGCATGTTCATTTCACACAATGAAAATGAATTACTTATTTTGGTGCTAGGATAATTGCCACCCGCGGACAATTGCCACCTGCAGATAATTGCCACCCCCGGACAATTGTCACCCAAATAATTAATATCAGGCCTATTAACTTTAAAAATGGTGATGAAATATGTATATTATTATTGTAAAATCAATTATTATTTATATACATTATAAGATAAAAAAAATATCATTGTTCGGTTTCTGAATGTGCTTTTTAAATCTTATGTTATCGAATACTTTATACCACTTCTTTAGAACGATTCAAAACTGTTTAATTCCCTTCATCTATAACATTTTCAGGATTTATGATTTTAAAAACATATTGTCACAACCCTAATTATATTGTCAAGATTCTTAACTTGTAAATTATATTACTTTTTAAATTAATTAACTTTTTACACAGATTATTAATTAATTTGAAAAAGGCACTAACTTATCACATATATGTCTGTACGGGATGACTGCTTATATGCCAATGAGCATCTCAACTCATAGATATCCTAGAATATGGATATTTGTTTATTAATGATAGTATTGATAAAGGAAGATATTTTTAATTTACTAAGGACATGCTCAATTGAATAATGGAAATAATTTGTATAGAAACAACATATAATTTATTATATCAACTATGGGAATAATTAATGTTATAAAAACATATTAAATATGGAATGAATTTTTTATCTTATAATGTATATAATTAATAATTAATCGTACAAAAATAATATACATATTTTATCACCATTTTCAAAGTTAAGAGGCCTGATAATATATATTTGGGTGGCAATTGTCCGGGGGTGGCAATTGTCTGGGTGGCAATTGTCCTAGGGTGGAAATTGTCCGCGGGTGGCAATTGTCCGGTCACGCTTATTTTACAGGATCTACGGTTAATGTTCAAAACTCCATAAATGCCCAAAAGGACGTCAACACCAATCGATGTTTCCAGATGAACAAAAAGTTTGCTCTACAAAATAGAGTAAATAATTACTTCCCATGTGATACGTTGCGCCCTTTTATTTGCCAACGGCAATATTAATGACGCAACATGAAGAAAATGATAAGAGCTTCACAAGCAAACGCCATAAACTGATTTAATCACCGTTCTAAACATACTCTGATATAAAGTTGATGCACAAGGTTTCTGTATATTATAAAATGATTTAATCTAGTAATGACGCTCGTCATTATGCCTATTGTTGTGTATTACATTTTCACCTGTATTATCTTGTACTTATATCAATATAAAGATATATATCAAAGTTTAACTCTAAAGTTGAGTATTTTTCATCCAATCAATATATCAGAAAAGTAGGAGCATTCGAATGAAATTTTTAATTGTGTGAACAGTGCTATAAAGTTACATTAAAATTATCCTCAATACATTTAGTTACACACAAAGTACGTTTTTTCTGAATAACGATAATTAGTCAATAATAATATCAACAGTTCCCATATGTGCAAAAGTAAAAAAAATTGTGACCATGTTCATGTAGAAATTCGTAAAATTCCAAAAATAATAATTTTTTTGTAGAAACTAATACTTTTTGAACTATGAAGTGTTCAAGTTATTTATTCCCTATCTATTCCTATAGAATTAAAAATTTATAGGAATAATATAAAGCGAGTAAATTAATTGTGCGTAATTAATTGTTTTAGTCAATCTTTTGTTTACAAATGAGATTTATAGTTCCAGATTTAGGCAGTAGGTGCATGGTGCTGCATTCACCAATTAATTTAAATTAATTTTTGTAAATAAGATTTTAAAACTAAAATAATAACATTTTATTCTATTATTAATATTCCTTTATAGATTTGTCAACAAGAGAGAAAAGTTTGTCCAAACTTTTACTGCCCCTCTAAGAACATCAAGAAAACTATATTCGCTGATTGTGTAGTACCGAACACTTCACGAGTGTTTAATAACCTGGCAAAAGGGTCAGAAGACGGTATAATTCATTATTTCATATGAACGGAAAAGTAATTAATCAGAACATTCGACAATATGCTTCTCATAATATCCATCTTAATTTTAATTTTGACCGACTTCACCAATGTGGGAATTAAAATGATCACTTTGACTTTCATTTTGTAGGGGTACCTGAAAGACTATTGTTAAAATTTAAACTTGTGCCTTCCTTTTTGTACTCATTTTTTGAACTCATTTATCCATATGGCCAATAATTTATAAATGGAGTTGTTATTTTTATGCTTTTAAAACCTGGAAATAAATGTAATGAAGTTGCTGTCTAATAATTATATTCTTTATGTTTGAACTTACTTCATTGTCCGTTTTCTGACCGTTTGCGCGAAGTCATTCTCCTCACCCATTAATAAAATTATTATAATATTCACAACAATGAATAAATCTCTACGAAAATTTAACTGAAGATGAGAAAGGATTCAACAAACAAAATTATTCTTGAAAAAATACTTATCTTCAGTAGTTGTTGAATCATACTGATATAAAGTTGGGTATACATTTTTCTGGGACACCCTGTATATTCAATGTACATAATTATATCAGATCTCTTCTCATTCGGTGATATTTTCCATTTATTACATGTATATAGGGTGTATCCCTTCCAACCACCTAGCCATGGGTAATAAACTATCATGAAGTATGCAGTAAAGCAAACTAGCGGATTCAACGAACTACGTAACAGTCATCTTTGAGATTCTTAAAAATGAGAAGAAATTTCAATCTTTGCGTTTCATCAGTGATAGATTGGAACACATAGTAAATATATAGAGAAGTATACTAAGTTTCGAATTCATTGACGGTGAACTTGATCCATTCTTCAGAAACGATGTAAACAAATGGCGTCGCATTGAGTACTCTCAAAATATATTATAAGTATTATTAGCTAGTTGATTATTATAAGTGATACATGATAAAAAAAATGTTTAGCTAAGTTAATTTCCATGAAAATGCACATTCAACTGAATAAGGGCACAATTTTTATTTAAAAACAAATGGAAAATATTTGTGTGACGTCACTCATTATATTTTCGGATCTTCCAATATTGTACTTGGTATACCTCTCTATCTATTTACTTTGAATAGGAATATATAGCTTCAAAGCTCAAACTCTCATAGCTCAAAAAGTATTAGTTTCTTCAAATAAAACTGTTATGATTTTCTGATTCTTTAGACAAAAATACAAAATAAATAAACTTTTATAATTAAATTTGGTGTCATGCACCAATTTCAAACAGGGAGATCCCCTACGTGTACAGTATCCCGGTATGTCTTTTTTAGTATAAAATGGCTTCATCGGTTGATATGAAGTAGCTACAAATCTTATAGCATTAGTCTGCATTATATTTAGAAAACTATACAAATTAAAATCATTCAATGTGTAGAAGTTTTTATTTGCCTCGTGTGTCATATATGAAGGACCAAAGTATATTAGAAACTGTACTTCTAGGCTTTCGAATAAACATCTTGGAGAGAGTTAACAGCTGAAGTTTCAAGAAGTTCAAATGGTCATAATTCTCAATCCTCTAAAAACGAAATGTAATGGTAATTAAAGACGAAAAAATATGAATCATTGATAGAAAAATATAATTATTACCATTAATATTGGAACATTCAAAAGTAATGTTATTTGAATGAAAGAGGATTTATTGGGAAATATTCTGCCACTTTTTTTAGTCTGGGTTAAAACAAAGAATTTTTTTTGAATAAAAGCTTTTAATTATATATCGATCGAAAACTAAATGTTACTTAATTAATTAATACACACAGTAAATTCAAAGGTAACTGAAAAAACCATGACCGGACAATTGCCATTCGGTCAAATGTCACACGGACAAATGTCACACGGACAATTGCCGGACAAATGCCACACGGACAATTGCCACCCCAATAATTATTATAAGGCCTCTTAGCTTTGAAGATAGTAATAAAAATATGCCTTTTATTATTGGTACGATTAATTATTAATTATTTCCATGGTAAGATAAAAATTTCTTCACTCATCAATTTTTTAATAAAACTAATCATTCTCATTGGTGATACTGTATAATAAATTACATATTGTTTTTATGCGATTTATTTCTATTGTACAATTAATAATTTACTTTATAAATCAAATATTTATTACTTTATCAATACTATCATCATTTAACAAATATCAATAATCCAGGATATGACAATCTAAAATATTTGAAATTGGTCACTCAAATGTGCACAAATTTTAAAAAAATTAAACTCCTATATTTTTCATTATGAATTTTCAAACTTTTTTATGTTGTAGTGACTTTATATATTTTATTACACCTGTTGTCAGTATTTTAGTGTAAAGACGTGTTTATTATTTTATTTATCAATATACAACCTAAATAAAACGCTCTTCAAAACTCGACAATGTACTAAATTATGATTAGAGTTTTCACAATGAAGCAAAATTGGGAACTACATCACTTTATAATAATGCATAAAATACAAAATTCATTTCTTCTTGAAAAAGTTGCATATTCCTGAATTATTAATTAAGTTATGAACCAGTTGCCACTAAAATTGTAATTGGATGATATATTGTTTGTTATATGAACCCTTCAAAAAAATTTATTCCTTGCATTCAAGTAATACTTTTTTTTTCGTTTTTATTGATATATAGATATGAAATTATATATTATCGTGTGGGCATAAGATTAGTTTGACAAAAGGCTAAATAAGTCTATGTCTTTTAAATTCATTAAACTGATATTTATTTATTAGTCCCATTTTTAAGTAACATTAAAATATCTGACCAAAGAGAATGAATAAAATAGATGAAGAAGACACAACTACCCTTTTCTATTTATTGCTATTTAAATTAATAGGCAGTCAGGGTGATTTTGAACGTCATTGCTCGAAATATTTAAAGTTATATAAGCATAAAGTGGATATATTTGAGGCTTTTACACTGAATACCGATTAACCCTGTAATGTCGGATCGATATAGCACTTATGAAAACATTTGAAGAATTACAATTCACTATTGATATAGTCAATCGATGATGCATAACAATAGCTTTAAGTGAAATTTGTAATATTTTCGTATGATTTATAGCCTGTGATACCAAACTAAACTGAAAAACAGAATGATCAAAAGAATTCTTGAATTCGTCATATATGAAAAACATCGAATGGAATATATAGTTAGGCTATAGTCAAATTAATCGTATGCGGACACCTTGCCGAATGAGTATTCACTGTAAAGATACGTTTTGCATGCAGCGATTATCGCTCAAAAATGATCACTCATAGATTATCGCTGATCGCTAGTTTAATATATATTCCACTAGGGTTGTTTTGCAATAAGCGATTATCGCTGAGAAACAGTTCAATGCTTTCCAATTTCTGAGTGAGAAAAGTGAGAGCATGCAACTGGAATATTTAATAGTGTAGGAGTGGCTTTATATTTAAATGAAGGCTTCCTCAATGAATTTACTTTCAGACAGAGTGTGTATTTTACAGTATTACGATATATATTCAATAACTTATAATATCAACAGACTCCAATATTTCTATCTAAAAGTAAAAAAAGTAGTGAAAAAATTTTGGAAACTGTTCCACTTGGAATTGAATTGAAAATTTCAGAGAGTAAAGAAGTCTCAAGGAATACAACCAGACCATAATCTTAATCCTGTGAATGCGAAATGGTAATTAAAGATCAGTGAATTTGGATCACTGATAGAAAAATGTCAAAAAAAAATTTCTACATCCAAAATAGTTCACAAGCTTGTGGAAATTTAAAATATTTGCAACATCTTAAATTTAGAAATGATATACATATGCTAAACTAAAAATTTTAAAGAACCAGCCAGTGGATAGCTTAAATTATTAAATTGAATGAAATTCTAGGTATATTCCACTCTGTTAAACTCCACCCCGGTGTATTCCACACCAGTGAACAATTTATTTACTTTTGTTAGCGAGTTAAACGTCTACTTCAGAGTCAAATGTCAGATCGTGACGTCAGAAAGAAATTTAATACAAAGGACTCGAAGAAGCAGTCAGAAAGGAAATTCGCTCCAAGATCAAAATCACCTATCATCTGTCGTTGACAATGCTCATGAATTCAGAAAAGCTACTCATTGAATGCAGTCACTTACCAAGGAATGTGACCACATCCCAATTGAAAATAGGAACAGGTTCGAGGCAGTTTTCAAGCCGATCGAAGTAATCACCCTGGGAGTCAAAGAGCAGCGATCGCCTTTGGGTTAATTCTACTCTGTCGTAACTACGCAGAACTACTCATGGGACCTGCTCCCATCTGCCTAGCGCGCTGTCTAATTGCGGAAGCGCCGCTCGTAGTTATGACTGTAATATTATATTACTAATATAGCAGTTTTGGCTAAGGGCCGTGCTCCTATTTTCAATTGGGATAATACACAAGCCCTGGTTGCTGGACTCACAGATGAAAGAGGAAAATGAAGAGGTGGTTGTAAATGAAATCAACAAGTCAATCCAAAACGAAAGTCCATTATCTATCTATCCATCTATATAGCTGACGACAAAAGGAAATTGAATACAAGTGACTGGAAGGAGTTGTCAGAAAGATAATTGATAATTAAGCCTTACATTTTTCTAAAACTTTATAGTTGAAGGCCATAAACCTAATGCTATTCTCTAAAACTGCAAGTAGCGGTTAAAGAAGGATAAACATGGGAAAAGAAAATAACTTAATCCAAATTACGACAGTTTGGGGATCAAGGGACGCCAACCCCTTTCTCTTCCATTCACCAAAGACAGCTTCTGAATAGATTAAACTGATAAATTACGTTCTCACAACCATCATTTCCGCTGTTCTTTCACATATGTAGTTAAAAATAAACAGCTTGTAATTGGACAACAAAAGGTTATATATGAAATAAAGAGAATGCAAGTTACTCAGTATTATACAAAATCGTAATAAATGATTAATAGTCATGACTAACCAAACTTAACCCATGAAGTGGGGTGAAATTAAACGGGGTGGAATATACCGGTGGTGGGATATACTGGGATGGAACTTACCGGGGAGGGATATACCGTGGTTGAATATACCAGTCACAAATCATTATATGTATATATTTTTATAGTATTCTTTATTATCTTTTTTAATATAAAATCTGAAATTGGGTACTTGAAATCGTCAAGTATCCTGTAAGTATGCCTACATAATTTTAGTAATGATTTAAAATTTGCTTCAGCTATATCGTTGACAATATCGATGATGTAAAATGGAAATTAAGGACAAGGAACTAGAAGGAGAAGTCAGAAAGAATAGTGTCTCCATGAACAAAATCACCTACCACCATTGGTGACAATTCTCATGGATGCAAGAAAGCTACTCTGTGGATGCAGCACTTACCAAGGAATGTGACGAAAAAGAATTCAAGCAACGGTGGCTACACACACGGATGGAAGAGGAAAATGAAGAGGCCCCTTTCCCGGCCAGGTTTGATAATGACAAAATGAATATTTTACTGTTTTTTACTGTAAAATAAGTAGGTATACCTTATTCAGATATATAATATTCATTTTTTTCGGCGAAAGTGTCATCCGATGAAAGTGTCGTGCGGCGAAAGTGTTTTCGGCAAAAGTGTTTTCAGTGAAAGTACCTAGAACGGTGAAAAGGATGAATAATACGATAAATAATAAAATTATTAAATGTTTCTGATCTAAAATACAGAACTATTAGGGTAATATGTGTCCGTATGCTGCCTTATGCTATCTTCGAGGTTTATGAATTATGAGTAGGCTACACCAACAATATTTTTTTACAATAAAGCCAATATTTTTTTGTTGAAACATGGTGGCTTCTGCATATAAATTTCCTTTCACCTGACTTAGTTTATTACATAAAAAGAATATGTGCTTATAAAAAGTTAGTTTATTATCAAAAAAAAAAATGCCTAGATATTTAGAATGATGAACAATTGAACATATTTCAAAATATAATTGTTATTATTTTAGATGTTAGGGATGCATTTATTAAGTCATGCGATTGAGATAACTTGCTAATAGAATTATTCAATTTAAATATATTGCTATCAAAGTATATTAATCTTTAAAGTAAAGCTCTGCATCGTCTGCAAAAAGGGTACAATTAAAATAAATTTCAATGGTACACAGAAGGTGATACAGTGTCCATACCTACTTCTACTAGCGACTGTGACGTCAAAATGACACCAATGGTACACAGAAGGTGATACAGTGTCCATACCTACTTCTACTAGAGACTCTGATGTCAAAATGACACCAATGGTACACAGAAGGTGATACAGTGTCCATACCTACTTCTACTAGCGACTGTGACGTCAAAATGACACCAATGGTACACAGAAGGTGATACAGTGTCCATACCTACTTCTACTAGCGACTGTGACGTCAAAATGACACCAATGGTACACAGAAGGTGATACAGTGTCTATACCTACTTCTACTAGCGACTTTGACGTCAAAATGACACCAATGGTACACAGAAGGTGATACAGTGCCCATACCTACTTCTACTAGCGACTTTGACGTCAAAATGACACCAATGGTACACAGAAGGTGATACAGTGTCCATACCTACTTCTACTAGAGACTCTGATGTCAAAATGACACCAATAGTATACAGAAGGTGTCTAGGCTGATTTTCCGAAAACGAATTGGCCGAAACCAAATTTGCCGAAAACTAATTTGCCGAAACGGATTTTCCGAATACGTTTTTTCGAATCCCAAATTGGCCGAAAACGGATTTGCCGAAATACGGATTGCCGGAGGACAAATTTTACGAAAGACGAATTTGTTGAAAATCAAATTTAATATATTTAAAAATAACATTCTGTTGGACTTTGAAGTAATAATAAAACACATTTCTTATATGAGTTTGATATTACTATTGCTATTTAAATTTGTATTCCGCTAATTCGATATCACATTGTTAAATTCATATATCTAACTGTATATATTAAATATTTATATTTATATGGCATTACTAAAAAAGGGTAGATAGAAATCAATCTTTTTACCTGAAACAAATTTATTCATGCAAGTGACACTATCGTTGAAGCTAGAGGTATATTGGGAAGATATAAATATATCTAATTGTTATATTATTTATTACTAACAATTTTATATATAAAGCGCAATAAATGTAATAAATAATAATAATGTCACCCACAAAACACCTTCTGTATGGTATACTATTAACAACTGAATAAAAAATAAACAGTAAACATGGAATATTCACAAAAATGAATAAACACGCTAGAAACACACAATCTAAAAACAACCAAACGCTCAAATGAAAGAAATGCAACATGCTCCCATAGCTGACTGACTGATTCTGACTGAATAAAGCTTGAACGTCTTTAAAATAAGAAAAGACAAAGAATCAATTAGTGGTACAAAGATTAACACAATGATTAACGAAGAGATAGAATAATTAAAGGATAATTTAGTGTAACTAAGGGTTATGATTTCATTGTTTCGTTTCTTTTCTGTAACTATTGTGTAATTTTACATTCTGTTTTGAATAAGTCTTTCTGTGAATTTATCTTTCGGCAAATTTGGCTTTTGGCGAATCCGTTTTGACAAATTTGGGTTTCAGAAAGTTCGTATTCGGAGAATCCGGTTCGGCAAATTAGTTTTCGGAGAATTAGGTTTCGTAAAATTCGATTTCAGAAAAACTGCCGGATACCATACAGATGGTGACACAGTGTCCATACCTACTTCTCTACTAACGAAGGATACGTCAACATGGGTTCTAGGTAAATTGCTCGAAAACAATTGCTCGAAAGACAATTGCTCGAAAACAATTGCTCGAAAAACAATTGCTCGAAGGAACAATTGATCGAATGAACAATTGCTCGAATTATCAAATTGCTCGAATGAACAAAATTGCTCGAATTATAAAATTACACAGTTTTCGATTTTATAAAAGTCAGTTATTCATGAAGTGGAGCTGCACCTAACAATCATTGTTTCTTTTTAGTAATTGATCATTAATCATTCTCTAAATGATTTTAATTATTACTTATTCTGCATAATCATTTTTAGACCGTTTGCGTCATCTCGTATGTAACATGTGAATTGGAATTATATGGTGAATCACTACTATTCATGTTTTTTTTTTATCATAAAAACCCGAAAAAATTTGTAGATTATTTTATTACTAGCGATTCCAGGACAATAACCCCCCGTGAAAAAAAACCCGTGCGGTCAAAAACCCCATGCAAAATACCCCCCGGACAAAAAAACCGCGTGCAATAAACCCCCCAGACAAAAAACCCCCAAGCAAAAAACCCCCGGTGCAAAAAACGCCGGTCTATATAAATAGCATAATTCATTTTTATTAATAAATTAAACATTATTCAATGCGAACCAATAATTATTACATTTTCTTCGAAAATATGACAAATTTTTTGCAAAAAAAGGTATACCCAATTACCTATTTTATAGTAAGAATAAGTACAGTATACATTTTGTCACTATCAAACCTGGCCGGGGGGGGGGGGGCAAGCCCCCCCAAACCCCTCCAATCGGACCGTCAACCTAACCTTAGGTGCACTATATCTCTTTATATTTATAGCATATAGTAATTTTATTAATAAAAAATTAATGAAAATGAATTAAAATGAATTATGCTATTTATATCGACCGGGG